>SNQJ01S0012385.1:213198-225752 GCA_010110895.2 Picea sitchensis | reverse complement strand
TAGTAGTAAAAGATTTGTCACACATGGAACTCCCATGTGGACTTCTAGAGGCTACTCCCTCTAGGAACACTTAGGGTCAACTCCCCATAGTGTGATACATCAAGGGTCAACTCCCTTGACATGTCCTCATGTTCTCTGAACATGGGATGATGGGATATAAGCCAAAATTCACTTATTCCTTCTCGAATAAGTGTTCCACTTATCCCTTCTCGGATAAGTTTCCTCATAGATAAACTCAACTCAATTCATAGAGGAGTACGATCTGGAGAAATTTTGTCACACATGGCATTCCATGTGGACTTCTAGAGGCTACACCCTCTAGAAACACTAGGGTCAACTCCCATAGTGTATGACGTCAAGGGTCAACTCCTTTGACATGTACTCACGTGCACTCCACATGGGACGTTGGGTTATAAGCCCAACTGCACTTATTCCTTCTTGAATAAGTGTTCCACTTATCCCTTTTCAGATAAGTGTCCTCACAGATCAACTCAACTCAATTCACATAGGAGTATCATTTAGAGAAATTTTGTCACACATGGCACTCCATGTGGACTTCTAGAGGCTACACCCTCTAGAAACACTAGGGTCAACTCCCATAGTGTATGAAGTCAAGGTTCAACTCCCTTGACATTTCCTCATGTGCTCTCCACATGGGACAGTGGGTTATAAGCCCAACCAAACTTATCCCTTCTCGGATAAGTGTCATCACAGATCAAATCAACTCAGTCACAGAGGAGTACAATTTGGAGAATGTCTCAAGTAGCTACAAACATCAATACTCCCTCTCAGCGAGGGAGGAATTCTCTGCCACACCAAGTCTGTCACGAAAGTACTTGAACTTCATCTTGGTTTGGTAAAAAAACATCAACAACCTACTCATATGTAGGAAGGTATTACACCAATACTTCCTTCCTTTGCACCATGTCTCAGATGAAATGGTACTTGATCTCAATGTGGTTCGATTTGTCATGAAACACTGGATTATAAGATTTCATCACACAACTTTGGTTACCATAATGATTAATGGTGGAATCTAGCAAATGTTCGAATAAATATGCAAGGAGCTTGTGAAGCCACACTGCTTCATGAACTATCATACTTAATGCAATGTATTTTTCTTCTATTGTGCTCAAAGCCACAAAAGTTCTTTTCCCGCTACACCGGGAAACGATGGAAGATACCAAAGTGAAGCAACACCTGAAGGTGCTCTTTCTTTCCACTGTGCTCCCTGCCCAATCAAATTCAATATATTCCTACCATATCATATCAATATTGGAAGTATATCTCAGACCATGTCGAACTGTGCCTCGCAAGTATCTCAAGAGATGCTTCATAGCAATCTAGTGTGTCTATCTCAGCTGACTTATAAACTGGTTAAGTACACTCACTGCATAGCAATTATTTGGTCTGGTGTTAACCAGATAGATCAATTATCCAACCAACTGTCTATACATAGTCAGATCAATTTCGTGATAATCAGATGAAGACACACTTAGTTTCTTCAGATTCGTCATCATTGGTGTAGTAACGGGCTTCAAGTTCAGTATCTGAAACTTCTTGAATATCTCAACCGTGTACTTCCCTTGACTCAGGAAGATCTCATCAGTTCTCTGCCACACCTCTATTCCCAAGAAGTAGTGCATCATACCAAGGTCCTTCATATTGAACTCAAAGGCCAACACATACTTGCATTCAATAATAAGGCTCTCTATACCGGTGAGGAATAAATCATCAACGTAGAGGACTAGAATCAAGGACTCACCATTAACAATATTATAGTACAAGCTGGGATAAAAAACACTTTGTTGAAGCCCAAAAATCATTAGGTGTCTATCGATCCTTGCATACCAAGCTCGAGGTGGTTGTTTGATTCCATACAAGGCCATTTTCAACCTGCACACATGAGACTCCTTCTCATGTATCATGAAACCATCTGGATGCTCGATGTATACTTCTTCCTTAATCTCTCCATTGAGAAATGTTGTCTTTACATCCATCTGATGTACTCTACAACCCATGGATGCTACAGGGGAAATAATCATCCGGATAGAAGTGTATCGAGCAACAAGAGCAAATGTCTCCTCATAATATATTCCTTCCACTTGAGAGAATCTTCTAGAAACAAATCTNCCCGTCAACTATGTGTTTAATCTTGTAGATCCATTTGGAAGTCAATGAAAACTTCCCCTCAGTTATCGAAACAATATCCACACATCATTTTTCATGATGGATTGATACTCCTCCATCATGACATCTCTACATACTGGATGACTAGTTGCCTCCTCATAATAGGAAGACTCAAAATGAATGATGTGGCTCATAGTTGTGGCATATCATGAATATCTCCGAGGTCTCTTTCTCTCTCGAAAGGTACCATGAGGAGATGCATGTCCTTCTTCCTCTTGCAGAGTCTGACGAACCCATGTAGGTCTCTTCCAACCTACTGCAATATCTCCATGGACATCAACTGGAGCTACAAGATCAATGGGATCAATAGGCTCAATTGTCTCCCTTTGAACTAGTGGAGGGTGAGGGGGAGAAGGCACCATCTCTTCATGTCTCCCACTATCAATCTCCATGTACAATCCTCTAGATTTCATGAAGGCTACCTCCTCCTTGAAGGTAACATTTCTTCTCACCTCAATCTGTCTCTTACCAGGGATGTAGATCTAGTATGCCTTCGAAGACTCATTGTACCCCACAAATGTACCATTTATGCCTGAAGGGTTTAGCTTGGTCCTTTTCTCCTTGGATACGTGAATGTATATAGGACACCCAGATTTCTTGAAGTGTTCCAACCTTAGCATTCACTCTGATGTAGGCCTCCTTGGGAGACATGTTCCTTAAATTCTTATGAGGACTTCACTCTAAATGAGAATCAACATTCTAGCAAAAAACAATGACTGTGAGTAAACTAGAATCATGTCATTTATTAGTTTCCCAGAATGTAAAGAGAGTAATACTCAAAACAACAACAGTTAGAATAGTCGATTCCAATATAACCCTCTATAGCTACCACTTGTGCAACCTATTTGATACCTTTTCGATCATAATAACGAGAAAATCATCAATGTCATCAAATCCAAAGGGGTTTGTATAACATTACTCTTCTTAGGAATATAAACCCTAGCTTCATAAACACGTGAATCCTATATTTCCATCCATGAATTTCATTGAGTCATTCAAGGTTGAGGAGTACATGGCCACATGGACAGAGGTGGTACAAATATGCAAATCTTATTGCATCTCAACAAACTAGTTTGTACAGGGATCAATCTCCAATTCCCTAGCCGATGTTCTTGAATATAAGACATAAGCACAATATATTCTTCTAGATTCCATGGACCTTTCTTCACCTGAACTTCATCACAACAAGGATATCTTCCCATATTCAAATCTTCTTCATCCAAGCCTTAAGTAATCTGAGATGATCTTAATTATTTCTCATGTTAAGTTTAGCAAAGTCGGCAAGGGGATGTTTCTCGTTGAATTGTTTTGAGAGATAATAGCGAGTGTATTCGTTGTGTATGAACTTTGTCTACAGGAGCTGTTGGTCTTCATCGACTATCTTCGATGATGGAGCAACCTTGGCATCCATAACCGCATTGTAGAATAGGGCAATAGGAAGTCTGGCTCTTTCCTGGCCTTTTACTACGCGATGCTCTACACTCTTGTATCTCCCATTTGTTATTACCTCTACTGAGTCCCCGATGTTTACAACAAGAGCATATGGAATGGGTTTCAAAGGAATCCATTGATTATCCTTATGGACATGCAAACCTTATGTTTGGTCATCCTGAAGGAGCAATGTAATTCCTCCTCCATCTGAGTGAGGACTCAATCCCAAAAAAAGGTCAGGTCTAGGGCACGACGGGTACAAGTTCATGCGCATCAACTACACGGGCTCCGACCCAAACTTGTCCTTGAAATATTTAGCCTCTAGATGCAAGTTTTCAGCGAACAGACTCAACACCTCTTGAGCAACTCTTTCCACCTCAATTGCATACCGCTCCACAGTATCCCTGAAATTTGTGGGGATTGTCAGCCAGAGTGCGGGATTTTTAATATTGTTGGGTATAAGTGCCAAAGCAAGCAAATCAGTTAAGTCCAACATTTGATCCTCGACCACCATGTGTTGGTTAGGCTCCATGTGAAGAACCCAATATTGGGTTGATCCTCCACTTTTGACTCTCCTTCTTGTTCCACTTACACAGAACAATCTATGTGCCTCCACTGAGGGCTACATGATGCTTATCATCTCCAATGCTAGCATCCAGATTAAGATGGGTGTTTTTGACAGGTCTAATACACTTATCCTTCTCTACACGTTGATGCTTCAATGCTTGGCCTGTAGCTTTGTTTACAAGGGAAAATGCAGGAAATCCTGCATCATCCTTGGCTTTCACACTCCATGAAGTATCCATGATCCATTGTTGGGCCCTCCCATGAGGGAGTCAGCCTAGTCTTTCTCTGATACCATGTTATTTTTCCTTATATGAGATATGAGAGATATTCGATATATTATTACAATAATGAGTGTTCCATATATAGGGAACATAAGGTGACCATCCATGAAAGGATACGTCCCTTGAATAATCAATAACTACTTATTATTCTCATTTACTTATTATATACTATATTTAATAATCAATACTAATCATATTATTAATTATTATCTTTAGAGAATGTCTTCCCGATGTTGTCCAAACATCAACAACAACAACCATATGTAGGAGGACCTACTGGTTACAATTATCCACCTAACCTAGTTTATGGTCCTACTAGTGTTCCTATGCCACACTAGTATCATCCACAAATTAGCCGACAGTTACCTTTCCTTGCGACTCTGGATCTCCCAGACTTGTCTTAGTTAACCAATGATCTTATTTTTCATTCACCGGTTTGGCCAGTTATTCCAGCTAAACTTCCTTCTGATATTCCAAAATTTGACAGAAAATCTGAAGAAGATCCAAATAACCATGTGATGACCTTCCATTTGTGGTGTTCATCAAACTCCCTCATGGATGATTCTATATGTTTGCGTCTTTTCCAGCGAACACTTATGGGCTCAGCAACAAAGTGGTATATTGAACTACCACATGCTTCTTTTCATGATTTCAACTCCCTTGCCATGTCTTTCCTCTCACACTTTCAACTACCTATTCGCTACGAGACAAGTACTGAACTATTGACCTCCCTTCATCAAGCTGACTCTGTGCATATCTATGACCATATTCATGAATGGAGACAATGATGAAGGATGATCAAAGTAATCATTCCTGACATATTATTGGCGGAGTGGTTTACTAAACCACTTTTACCCCCGATTGCTCGTGATGTCGCTATGGGTGGCGCAATTATTGAGGAAGAAAATATTGCTCGGGCTCAGTACTTAGATTTGGTTTATTCACAATCTGGTACTTTATATTATTTGCTTCTAAATGTTTCTTGAGCTAATGTCGATCCATCCAAGTCGTCCTCCTCATCTCATGCAGACAGTGTTATCGGTTCCGTCAAAACTCAATCTACTTCCTAGTCGACCACACTCTCCTCTACCTCCCCTCAAACTTAGATTTTTGAGGTGAATGCAGTTCAATATGACCCTTCACAACAATCCGAAGGTAAGAAGAAGGCAAAAAATAAATCAACAAATACCAATAACAATGAACAACCAAAAAAACAATCTCAAACACCTGCTACCGAAAAGAAACCACAACGCAAACTAAAATTCCCATTTATCATTTGTCGTGACGATTACTACACTCGAGACTTTCCACATTGCGATGAAGTGGCCAAACTTTTCCACGGAAATTCACAACCCGCTGTGCTTACTCATTCCTTTCCACAACAACAATCCATGGTTGCTCAAACCCCCTCTCCTGGGGGTAGTTCTATCCATCCTCATGATGAGGCCTTGACAAGTGCACATATTTATATGTTTAATGGGATTAATTTGACCACTCACTCTAAGACATATGACATACTAGGTAACTCTGACAAAAGAATAGTCACTAATGTTACCAGATCCATCACCATCCTCCGTTAGTCCTCCATCGGTTAATCCTCCATCTGGACCACTTCAGATTGAGAAACCTATGTTCAACTCTATCTTATGCCCTCCTAAGAGCACTATCCTCAAATCTACCTTTAATCCTAGTTCGTGTGCCGCCCAGAACTACAACATTGTTGAAGATTTGGCTCAAGCACTGTGTGCTATGTTTGCGTTAGAAGTTATAAAACACTGCCCCAGTCAACGTAGAATGCTCTTGGCCGCTATTGGCACCGTTGATCCTAATTCATCCAACCATATCATGTTTAACCTGGACAATTATATGTCTCAACTCTCCCACCAACTTGCTTTCCAAGTTGATGTTGTTGTTCACAATCAACAAATCCACCGAACTATTCTGGATAAGAGAACCTCAACTTGTGTCATGTCTTTAGCATGTTGGAAAATTTTAAAATCACCCAGACTTAACAAATACACAACAATGTTACACGCATTTGATGGGCAAGGTTTTCATCCCCATGGGATTTTACAGTCCCTGCCCGTCCAGTTGGGCGGAAAAACTGTCACTGTTGATGTCGAGGTGGTCGATGCTCCCCTCGATTACAACATATTACTTGGAAGAAGTTGGTTTTATGCTATGATTGTTGTTTCCTCGTCAGTGTTTCAATGTGTACAATTCCCTCATCAGGGAAAAATTGTTACTGTCTATCAATTAGATTTTTGTACACCCGATGCTCACGCTCCCGCTACCAACAACATTCCTCTCTTGGGAGACCACAAGATCACGTACGAAAGTGTTGGTGTTGGCTTGCTGAAATATTATATCCTTATGGGTACCTTCCCTACACCACTTCCACCGACTACACATCATATTGCCACCGTCAATATGATTTCGACCATGACCTATCAATCCTCGGAATCATCTGACCCTTGGGTTATACCTAGTTCCTTGGAATTCGTTGCACTAGGTGACACCATGCCACTTAGTCCAACCGAAACATCATACGTTGTTGTCCAATCCGCTTATCCCTCTTTGGATGACCAACATCTATTGGTACCTGACAGTTACTCGATGCCATCATGGTTAAATTCCTTGTCATTGTCATTCGACTACATTTCCCCAATTTTTCCTTCTGATGAATCTATTATGGAAATGATGCGCATTGACAAGCTACCTAGGGATGATAACCATCATCGATCTTATTTTCTTCCCCCTCGTGAAGAAATTCAGGAAGATATACACTCTATCTTCCCTCCTGATGTTGATTTTTCATTGTCTCCCATGACTCCAACTTCCGATGATTTGGATCTGGTAGTTGACATGGTGATCTCTTTGGTAGGGCTATTGGAGCCTGATCTCCTTACCCTTGTCACGACCCTCGACATATGTTCCTTCTAGAGTGATTTTCTTGCATCCAGTGAAGATCTCTTGGAAGCCATGACTGAGTTTTGTCCCTAGACATGGTGTCCTTCCAGAGCGTTATTATCTTGGAATCCATGATCAAGGAGAGTCAACGAGCATAGTTTTTCTCTCTGTGGCAAGCTCGTCAAAAAATGAAATAGATGCCACGAGCATAGTTTCTCTTCTCTGTAGCAAGCTCGTTAAAAAATGAAACATAATCTTTGAGCATAGTTTTCCTCTCTGTAGCAAGCTCGTTAAAAAATGAAACAGATATCTGGGGATTGAACCCGGAGCCCTAAGCATAGTTCTTTTTCTGTGTCAAGCTCGTTAAAAAATGAAACAATCACCTCTCTTGAACCTTCTTTTCATCCACCCTTACCCTTTTTCTCCATCTAGTAGAGAAATTGGTGACAACCTCACAGTCGGGGAATGAATTGAATCTTGGAGGGCATGTCTCTAGCCTTTGATGATCATTATGAAGTTAAGCCACTAGCTTTCAAGCTAGGGGCATAACAATCTTAGTCTTTGTTATTTCTTGTGCTCGAAAAATCATGAGAATGTAACCCAGTAGACTTTTATCACTTTTTCGGACTCGCATGGATATACGAAAAAGGAACCCCTTGGAGTCGCCTTTAATCTCTTTTCATACTCTCTAAACATGAAAATATTGTTGAGTGATCTTGCTTCCTTTCCCACTAGTTAAAAGGTTTGAAAGGGTGTCTTTCGAGTGATAATTTATCTCTTTTTTGGCCTCGCAAGACTAACATTACGAAAAAGGACAACATTGGAGTCGTCTTTAAGTTCTTTTCAGAATCTCCAAATATGAAAAATCACCGAGTTTACCTTCTTTGGACTCGTTAAAACAATCATACATTAAAGGGCCCATATGGGACCGAACCCTTACTTCTTCCAGTTTTCTAAACAAAGGAAGAGGGACTTACTGAAGGTGATTCATATCGAGCATGTGTTACCCTCCTCAATCTCGTTAAATTAAAAAGAGGTACTCGTCTATCTGGATGGGGGAAAAATTGAAAGAAGCAACCCAATCAGTTTTTGAGAACACTACCAGTAACTCTTACAGCCGCCCTTGAACATGAAACTTTGTCTTTGCACGCATTTTAATCCGTTGAACCTCTGCACTAAGCCAATCCTCTGAGTTTCTTTTACTCCTTTGGGTCACCTGACGAAAGTCACAACATCCATTGCATCATCAAGTTTTGGTCCATGTCATGTTTATGCTATTGTGCCTCAGTGTTCAAGGGAAGTATCGTCTTCGAGAGTCAGCCATCAAAAATATCTTATTTCAATACCCATGTCAGTCCATGTTCATTTGATATACCAATTACATCTCTGTGACCGTTTCATGTTGTTGATGGGGGATACATCAAGGCCCTCCTTCGACGAGTCTATTCCTGTCGACTTCAACACATTGTCCAGGAACTAGACTTAGAAACCAATTAGTACCTTGGGACCTACATGCCTCAATGGAAGGCCTCCTCATGTTTGAAAGTGGGTTTACATCATTGAACTTTGATTGGATGATTCCACAAATGTTTGACTTCATCTCATCCATTCACATTCATTGGAATGTACTAGAGTACCTTTGGAATCATTGACATCAATGGTGATCTCCCTCGCGCTTGTGAACGGTTTACATCATTGACCGGTAATCAAGTGGTTTCTACCATGTTCGACATCAAGACATCTATTCACATGGTTATATTCGTACTACATCGGGATCAGTAAGAAGACCCTGGGTTGAGTCATCACTCTTATATGTACTTTTCCCAGGTTGCGAAGGAGTTCTTTTGAACTATGATACATATATTGTTACATAGATCCACTTTGTATTGGTCGTGGCTATATCTTGTCATATCATAGATCCATTGTGTATTCTTCATGGCTACGATAAGTTCAAGTCATAGGAGTATATATCCACATTGTATATTCAGTGGCTATACCTTTTATTAATATAATTATGGATCCGCAGTGTATTTTATGGTGGCCATACCTAAAATTCTTTATCACTCAAGCATAGGTATGTCTGCCTTGGTTTGAAACATGTCATAATATTTGTTTGGTGGTTGTGTGCAGCTTTTTCCAGCCTCTTTGCGTCCATACCCTTGCTCAAAAAAGTCTACAAAGTACTTCAGTCATCATCGTCTTCTAACTTCATACTTTGGGGGGCAATCTATTACACATCAAAATTACTCACTTCAATAGTGTCGCAAGTGTCATCATTACAAGTGTTATAAGTGTCGCATCTTGTCTGCAAGTGCCGCATCTTGACCACAAGTGTTTCAAGTGTCACAAACATCATACTGCCATCTTTCTTATGTCGTGCCTCTAACGACATCACAAAGACACTTAAGACACCCCAAAGACTAGTTTTGAAGAAGAGAAATCACTTGACAAGGAGTACAAACCTTTTTCCACTAAAAGAACCACTCAAAAATGGATTTTGGAGAGGAGCGCTCCCCTACCCACTATCAGGGAGTGCTAACGCTCCCTGGGCCTCTTTAGGGGAGTGTTTGAGCACCCTGTGCACCCTTTTTGGGGAGCGCTACCCTTTCTGAGTGAATTTTTGGTTTGTTGGAGGAAATCAAGGGACAATACCCTCAATATCTGAAGGTAGTTGGGTTCAAATCTTGGGTCAAGGCATGATCTTAGGGAAGATCCTCAACTGAAAGAGAGGAATCCTCAACTTATCCCAAATATCTCCCAAGTGGTTGGTCCTCTCCAAGGTTATATAAGGAGGCCTCCTCATGGTGAAAGGGGAGATGGAGATTGAGAATTATACCTAACTTATGATCTCATAAGAAGGTATAGGAAAACAATAGAGACTAGAGATTGATACCAAACTTATGATCCTATAAGTGGTATTGAAAGAAAATATTGGAGATGAGAAACCTATGATCTCATGAGTGAAATGTCATCAAAGAAATCAGTGTAGATTACTTGAGCAAAGGGGTTGGACAAGGAGAACTGGAAGAAGCTGTCGCACCTTCATCAAAGGATTGTAAGTACTTTTACTTGTTCTCATTAATAATCAATTCTTGGCCTGTTTCTTTCAAATTTATGTTCATTCCACATGAGTTTGTCTGCAGTAGATGGATCTATATTTGAGCTAATATCAGTAGAGTAGGAAGTCTTTTTTACCTTTGTTTGTTTTACAGGACCTATCAGGGAGCTCAGGATCGAAGCTCAACCTGGACTTTGCAGGGACAAACGTCGTTAATAAGGTACATATATTTCTTCTTATCCTTCGTATGTTAGCTTGATTAAATCTAAAAGGATGTTATTTTCCATGTTAAGCACTTTTTTTTCTTGGCCTTAGGAGTCTAGAGACCAAGAGGGAATCCACTTGTTCCGAGGGGGATTCACCTACAACAGTTTTCTTCATCATAAATCAACTATTGCTTTTATTGATAAATTCCATGGTTTTATGAAGTACTAATTGTAGATTTTAACCTTGTACAATATTTACTACAAACAGATTTTCAGTAAAAGAACAGAAAATATACAATGGAAAATACAAACATTACACATATATTTTTCCCCTGGAAACCCAAACCAGGAAAACCAACATATTCTATATTCATTCATCATGATGCATTGTTTACAATACAATATACATATAGGATCCAACGGCATCAAAAACCCTAACCAAATGACCTGGATTAGTCAACAACCCTAATTCCTTAACCGGAAATAGAAAACCATCAGAAAAAAACCATGTGTTGAAAAACCACCTAAATATGTGACACGTTTCCTGAGGAAAAAAACCATGTGCCGAAAAACCACCTAAAATGCTCGTGCAAAGAATATAACACATACCCAACATTCTCCCACTTGTTGTTTTCTTTGCATACAGGGGGTTACAGGGTTACATAGTCAACAATCCAGGGCAGTAATGCCCATGGATCCTCTACACCAAGAAAACTTCTCAGTGCTCACAGATTTTGTTAATGAATTTGCAACATTGTTCGAAGTGTCCACCTTCATCAGAAATACTTTCTTTTCTTTAATCATGTCTCTCACAAAGTGATATTGAATATCAATATGCTTTTTCTTTGAATGATAAGTCGGGTTCTTCTCCAGAAAAATTGCACTCTAACTATCACAATCTATCATTACAGCTTGTTGTACCAACCCAATACCTGAACATAATATTTGAAACCATACTGCTTCCTTACTTGCATGAGTGGTTGCCATGTATTCAACTTATGTAGTTAAAAGTGCCACTACATCCTGTCTTTTGCTCATCCATCTTATTTCTCCTCCAAACAGGTTAAACACATACCCACTTGTAGATCTCCTATGACCCAGATATCCAGCCCAGTCTGCATCCATAAAGACATGTATATCCACTACTCTGTCTAATCCTGGTCTTCCCTCGTAGAAAAATCCATAGCTAGCAGTGCCATGCAAATACCTGAAAACACTTTTTACTGTTGTCCAATGCTCCTTCCTTGGTTTTGACATATACCTGCTCAAAACTCCTACTACATGTGAAATGTTCGGTCTAGTACAAACCATTACATACATCAAATTACCAACTGCACTCACATATGGAACATGAGACATGTCCTCCTCCTCTTCTCATTTCTTGGGACACTGATCAACATATAAATTTACCCCAAAAACAATAGGAACCTTGACCGGTTTACATTCCTACATATTAAACCTCTGCAATATTGTCTCAACATACTTTCTCTGATTTAACCAGAGTTTTCTCTTTTTCTGATCTCTTTTAATTTGCATGCACAAAATGAAATTTGAAACACCGATATCCTTCATGTCAAATTTAGAGGACAACAGAGTTTTCACATCCTAGATAATCTCCTTGTTGTTTCCTATCAACAACATGTAATCCACATACAAGACCAAATAAATCAAATGATCACCAATTAATTTAAAATACACACAATGGCCCTCTTTACTTCTTGTGAAGCCAAGTCCCAGCATATAAGTATAAAAAATTTGATACCACATCCTTGGTGATTGTTTTAAACCATACAGGGACTTTTTCAGCTTGCATACCAGCTCCTTCTTTCCCTTCACAACATAACCTTCTGGTTGCTTCATATAGATTTCTTCTTCCAGATCCCCATGTAGGAATGTTGTCTTCACATCCAT
>SNQJ01S0012385.1:178033-213148 GCA_010110895.2 Picea sitchensis | reverse complement strand
TTGTTTTAAACCATACAGGGACTTTTTCAGCTTGCATACCAGCTCCTTCTTTCCCTTCACAACATAACCTTCTGGTTGCTTCATATAGATTTCTTCTTCCAGATCCCCATGTAGGAATGTTGTCTTCACATCCATCTGTTCTAATTCAAAATCGAATGCAACAACAACATATAACATAAATCTTATAGAGGTTAACTTGGCAACACGAGAAAAAAACTCACCAAAATCAATTCCCTCAACCTGGGAATAACCCTTTTCTACTAACGAAGATTTTTATTTCTCCACTTTTCCTTCTGCATTCAGCTTCTTTTTAAATACCCATTTGTTGCCAATGGGATTTCTTACAGTTGACAACTTCACTAGATCCCAAGCCTCATTCTTATCCAAAGATTCCATTTCTTCATCCATGGCCATTTTCTAGATATTTCAATTCTCTGAATCCACTGCCTCCCTGGCATTTCTAGAATCATCACCAGTAATAGACAAAGCAAAATTTGAATGAAAATTAGATGGAATATACATTTCTGGTAGCCTTCTTTCTTGAACCGATCTCCTCAATACTGGAGTATGAGGATCTTCTTCTTCAGATTCATGTTCTTCTGTAGAGTCTGATTCATCATCCTTTAAATCAAACTCTATTTTATCTGGTTCTTCCTTACTTGGTAGGACTTCCTGTTTAACAACATCCGTCATTTCTCTAAATACCACATCTCGGCTATACACTACCTTCTTATTTTATGGGTTCCAAAGCTTATAACCTTTGAGACCATCTTTATATCCAATAAAGATACACTTTTCAGCCTTATTATCTAGCTTACTCATGTTTTCCTTTGGAACATGAACATATGCATCAAAACCAAATACCTTGAGATGTGTGATAGAAGGTTCCTTACCAGTCCATATTGTTGATGATTGCAGCAATGTGAGACATTCTCCAGGACACAAACCTAAGAGAGAGCCCCTAAGAGGGGTGTGTGGTTCATTTCTGAGATAGAGTTGCAACGTAGAGATGACCTCTTCCTTATAGAGAGTTGAGAAGAACTCCAAATGATTCTCATGTGTAATGCAGTGAGAAAGGAGATATGCAGAGTTGGATGTGCCTATGGCTGAGCACAAGGTGAACATGTGAAATCCCAAAGTGTTGGGTGCATCGTCATGAGACAAAAATGAAGATGATGTATTGGCCTCCTTTGAGTAGAGAGTTGATGAGAAAATCCAGATGACTCTCCTGTGTAATGCAGTGGGAAAGAAGATATGTTGAGTGGACATGTCTGTGGATGAGTATAGGTGAACGTGATCCTAGTGGCTGAGTACTAGTGAAGAAGTGGTTCTTCTGTGTAATGCAGTGAGCCAGAGATATGGAAATCCCTATGGATGTGCCCCTAGTGGCTGAGCACTAGTGGGTGTATGATATCCCTTACTATATTGTTCAAGAGTAAGACCTCTATGTAAGCCTAATTGTAATGTAAAGG
Source organism: Picea sitchensis (assembly GCA_010110895.2). Taxonomy (NCBI): domain Eukaryota; kingdom Viridiplantae; phylum Streptophyta; class Pinopsida; order Pinales; family Pinaceae; genus Picea; species Picea sitchensis. The sequence continues at coordinate 211,676 of SNQJ01S0012385.1, read as the reverse complement.
GTACAGGTCGGCCCTATTGTGACAATAGACACTTTTGTTGATAGGTCAATTCTAATATAAGTAAAGGTAAATTCCCCATTGAGGAATCATATATTTTGTGTGAGTTTGGACATTTCAGCAAGTACATCTACTTAGGAAAAGTGCACACCTCTCTTGGGCGCTAGTCTTCTAGGGTTTGTGAGCACCCTTTTGTGTGCTATTTTTTCTTAGTGGTGGAGGTATTTATCTTAAAGAATATAGCAAAGGATTTCCTAGGTTTTCTTCCCTTGTTGAGAAGGGTTTCCCAGGATACTTCTTGTGTACTTGTGCATGGTGTTTCTTCTTGTGATATTGGTTGTTGCAACAAATTGTATATGGTTTAAGTAAAATGATAAAATGGAATGAACTTCATGCTTAAGGCTAGATTATTGAAAAATAAACATGGTATCAGAGAATAGGTCTTGAAGAACCCATTTCACAAGCATCTACCAGTCTACTCTCTTTTCTGCATAACCATACGACCCTCCTAGGGTTTCTAGAAAATTTGTATGACCCTCCTTTCTGAGATGTTTCAGCCCTTAATACTTGAACATTGGGGATAATTTTGGCATAGAAGAGTACGTCCTCCTCCAACGCACCTCCAAAGACTCTTAGAGTGAAATTCTAAGCATTTTGAAATTTTGGCCCTAGGGTTTCTAAGGTTTCGCTAATTTCTGCAGAAATTTCAGAATTAGGGTTTTTGCAACTCATTAAAGGAGTTGTTTAGCTCACCAGTGTTCTCTTATATTTCAAAGGCTTATTGCTGGCATTCATAAGTCCAAAAAAACCTAAAAGTTCTAGCCTAGCCTAGCCATTAGGTTTTCTATCCCAGTTGACAAGGGTTTGTGAAGAATCTAAAATTATGATGAACATAACTATGATGGAAGATAAGCTTGATGGATCAAGAAAATTCAAGTCTCTGGAAGACAAGACTTCAGGGAAAGGATTATTGTGGGTGGCACAAAAATGTGACACTATGACTACCCTCTTCATGAAGATGTCAAGAGGACAGAGATCAGCCATGTGCCATTGGAGAAATCATATTAGCACCCTCATGTATGCACTTGTATATATATTATTTGTATCATTGTCATGAGGGAAATTGTAGGAGGAAGGAACATTTTGTTGAAGTCATGGATCCAAAGGGATCTCGGTGCATTCCGAGGAACAACACATTGGAAGTGAAGACTCCAGGTTTGATTGTTGTAAATGTCAATCCTCAAAACCTATATTTCTAAAGTTTGTCACATTACAAGTAGGTGTTGTAGATGTGACAACAATCCTTAATTTTTTTTGATTTTAGAGATGTACTCATTATTCTCCTTTAGGAGATATTCTTGTTTTTGTTCCTCTTGTTTTCTTGTTCTAGATAGGTTAACAACAAAGGAAGATATTTATCCTTCAAAGGGATTCACTTGAATCAGAGGGAGTCAAAACTTGAGAAAGAGGAAGAATAGAACCATCATTGAGGCAACCAATGCAATAATGTATGATCAGAATATTTCTATGATTCTATGGGAAGAAGCATGCATGACACAGTATATGTTCAGAACAAGAGCCTTCACGAGACTCTGAAAAACATAACTCCTGAAGAAGCCTTCACCGGAGTGAAGATTGAGATTGACCACTTTAGGATATTTGAGTGCCCAATGTATTTTCATGTACCCAAAGAGAAGAATTCCAAGCTAGACCCTTCAGGAAGAAATGATACGCTTATGGGATAACATTGAATATTCGAAGACATTCCAAATCAATGTCCCTGGTCAGAGACAGATTGAGACAAGAAAATATGTTGCCCTTAAAGAAGAGATAGGCTTTCAAAGATCTAGAGAATATCAGATGGATATTGATAGTGAGACAATACCTTCTCCCCCTTCAGCAGTTTAGAGGGAGACAGACATTATTCCAGCTGATCCAATTGCTCCAGTTGATATGTTAAAATATATTGCAGTAGGACATAAAAGGCCTACCTAGGCTCATTTTGCAGGAGGTAGAGAAACATACAAGCCTCTCTAGGCACATCCTGAGAAATAAAAAGATATTTTTGAGCTATCCTTCAGTCATGAGCACTTCGTTGATTCTGAGCCTCCTTGTCTTGGAGAAACAACAATAGAACAGGTATGGAAAGATTCCATAACAGAAGAATACCAGTATATATTAAAGAATGATGTATAAGATATTGTTCAGGGAAAAGAAGGGAAGTATGTGGTGACTTCCAAGTGGATCTATAATATCAAGCATGCAGCTGATGGAAGTGTCGAGAAATACAAAGAGAGATATATAGCCATAGGATTCTCACAAACAGAGGGAGTTGTCTATGATGGGACACTTGATCCAGTAAGCTCATTACACTTCCATCCGTACTACCATCCATGAGTTGGAAACTATATCAGATGGATGGATTCTTGATGAGTTTGGGTTTCAGCTAGAGTATTGTTGATCCAAACCTATATGATTACAGTTTTGGTGATGAGAGCCTGATTTTGATGACTTATTTAGAAAGCCTTGTTGTTGGATACAAGTAATCTTTGACTTCTACTTTTGAGATGAAGGATATGAGTATGATGCACTACTTCTTGGGACAATAAGTATGATAGAGGCCTTATGATATTTATCTTGAGTCAAGGAAAATATACAGTGGGAATATTAAAGAAGTTTAGTATGACAGAATGAAAATCCAAGGTGATGGATTTGAAGAAAATGATTGATGATGATTTAGATGAGACTGATCCACAATTGATTGGATCACTGATGTATATGGTTAACACCAGACTTGATTCATGGTATGCAGTGAATGTACTTAGTCATTCCATGAGTCAACCGAGAAAAACTCATTGGACAAAAACAAAACATGTATTGAGATATATATGAGGCACAGTTGGATATGGCCTGAGATATGCCTCCAATGTGAACTTGAGTTTGCAGGATATGTCGATACAGATTGAGCAGAGAGAACAATGGACTGAAAAAGAACATTTGGTTGTCGTCTTACCATAAAGGTTGACATGGTTTCCTAGTGCAGTAGGAAACAAAATCCTTGTGGCCTTGAAATACCACAGAAGCAGAGTATGTATCATTGAGTGCACGAAGCAGTATGGCTTCACAAAACTTCTGACATATTTACTTGATCATGATATGGATCCTATGATGATAACCAGAGTTGTGTGTAAATATCCTTGAGAACTCAGTGTTTCATGTTGGATCTAAACACGTTGAGATAAAATATCATTATATCAGAGACATGATGGAGAGGAAAATAGTACACTTGCAGTACCTTCCTACACATTTTATGATTGTAGACATATTCACCAAATTCGCTTGGTGAAGGATACCTCCCTAGTTGAGAGGGAGTGTTGATAACTACAACCAAGAAAAAGTTAAAAATACATTCATGTGAGACTTGGCATGATGAAGAATGCCTCCCAAGATGAGAGGGAGTGTTGATGATTGCAACTATGTGAGACATTCTCTAGGACACAAATCTGAGGGAGAGCCCTTGAGAGGGGTGTGTGGTTCCTATCTGAGACAGAGTTGGAATGTACAAATGGCCTCCTCCTTACAGAGAGTTGAGAAGAACTCCAGATGATTCTCATGTGTAACACAGTGAGAAAGAAAATCTGCAAAGTTGGATGTGCATGTGGCTGAGCACAAGGTGAACGTATGAAATCCCAAAGTGTTGGGTGCATCGTTATGAGATAGAAATGAAGATGATGTATTAGCCTCCTCTGAGAAGAGAGTTGATGAGAAACTCTAGATGACTCTCAGGTGTAATTCAGTGGGAAAGAATATCTATTGACTGGACGTGTCTATGGACGAGCACAGGTGAACATGATCCTAGTGGTTGAGCACTAGTGAAGAAGTGGTTCTTTTGTATAATGCATTGAGCCAAAGATATGGAAATCCATATGGATGTGCCCCTAGTGGCTGAGCACTAGTGGGTGTATGAGATCCCTTTCTATATTTTTCAAGAGTAAGACCTCCATGTAACCCTAATTGTAATGTAAAGGGTACAGGTCGGCCCCACCTTAATGTGATTGATAATTAATGTAAAAGATAATTAATCTGGTTAATATTAATTATATTATGAGATAGCGAGGTCGAAACTTTTATGCCAATAGACACTTTTGTTGACAGGTCAAGTCTAATATAAGTAAAGGTAAATTCCCCATTGAGGAATCATGTATTTTTTGTGAGTTTGGAAATTTCAGCAAGTACATCCACTTGGGAAAAGTGCGTACCTCTCTTGGGCGCTAGTATTCTAGAGTTTGTGAGAACCCTTTTGTGTGCTAGGTTTTCTTGGTGGTGGAGGTATTTCTCTTAAATAATATAGCAAAGGATTGGATGGGTTTTCTTCCCTTGTTGAGAAAGGTTTCCCGAGATACTTCTTATGTACTTGTGCATGGTGTTTCTTCTTGTGATCTTGGTTGTTGCAACAAATTGTCTATGGTTTAAGTAAAATGCAAAAATGGAATGAACTTCATGCTTAAGCCTAGCTTATTGAAAAATAAATACATACCTCTTGTGGAGTCTTGTCATCTAACGCTGAACAGGGTGATCTATTGACCAGGTAACATGCAGTACCCACTTCCTCTGCCCATAATTCTTTCCCTAACCCGACACCACTGAGCATGCACCTTGATTTTTCCATCAGTGTCATGTTCATCATTTCCGCAACTCCATTATGTTGAGGTGTGTATGGATTATTCTTCTTCCTTTCTATACCACACTTCTTACAGAATTCTTCAAATTCATTCCCGCAGAACTCTCTGCCATTATCTTTCCTCAACACCTTAATTATTTTCTCTATTTGATTCTGAACAAGGGCCTTAAACTATTTAAACTTGTCAAAGACTTCAAATTTCTTCCTGAGGAAATATATCCAGGTATTCCTCGAGAACTCATCTATAAATTAGACATAGTACACAGATTCTCCCAATGATGGAACCTACATAGGTCCAAAAACATCACTGTGAACTAGCTAGTTGTAAAATTCCTTCTACTCTCGTAGGGTGGATTAGTCTCACCACCGAACCCAATCCCTCTTAGGGTTTCTATCCAAAAATCCAAAGCTACGAGAGCTCTCCAAAATCCAATTTGTGAATAATAATAATGAATGAATGAGAGATTAGGTCATATTGGTCTTTTATCCCCCATCTTAGGGTTTCCGACCCTTTTCACTTTTTCCACACCAAAGGGGAATCTTACCCAATTATGCTTCCCATATAGACAATGTTCACAGAAATCAAAATCTAGAGAGCAGTTAGACATAACTTCAACTATACCTTTACCATGTAGTAGGCGAAGACCCTTCTCTCCGATATGCCCCAGTCTTTGATGCCATAGCATAACCTTTTCTCTAGAGAATGTAGGAGTTCTTTCTTCTTCAACTCCAATATCAAGAACAATGGAACTATTACACCCATCACTAATAGTGCTTCCTTGCAGCTTATATAGAGTTCCNTGTAATAGTTCCATTGTTCTTGATATTGGAACTATTACACCCATCACTAATAGTGCTTCCTTGCAGCTTATATAGAGTTCCAAACCGAACTCCCTTCAACAACACCATTGCTCCCCGAACCATCCTGTAGGTTTCCTTTTCAAATAATGTTCTTACCCCTACATCATCCATTTTTATTACATAAATCAAATTTCAGATCCCTCCGTATATGAGCCTCAACTTGACTTTTCCTCATCCTATTATTTTGGTTGTTGAATCATCACCTAAGAAAACATTACCTCCATCATACCTTTCATATTCACAGCACCACTCCCTGTGGGAATTCATATGAAAGGATGCACTAGAGTCAACCAACCATGCCTCATGATCTGCATGTGTGCTTGAAGAAGCCAAGTACACATCCCCTCCTTCTTCCTTGGAGGTATTTTCTTATGTAGAAGGAGATTCTTCAAATCCCTTCTTTTTCTCAACTTTTGATCTACACTGCTTCTTGTAGTGCCCTTCTTTTCCATATCTCCAACATACCTTTACAAACTTTTTGGGAGATTTAGATCTACCCTTAGACTTAGATCTCCAACTTGAGAACTTAGTTCTATTTCTTTCCTAGAAACGTCCCTTTGCAAATAATGAGTCTGTGCTCTGTCCTTCCATATTATTCTGTCTCATCTCCTCCGACAACAAGGATGAGACCACTTCATCAAACGTCAAGGAAGTTGTGTTACTACCTATGGCCACAACCAGACTATCCCATGAGTCTGGTAAAGAACACAATAAACTACTACATTTATCTTCATCTGAAATTTTAATCTCAATAGATACTAACTGACTTACCACAGTATTGAAGGTGTTCAAATGATCTGCCACCAAATCTCCATCTCTCATCCTCAGGTTATACAACTTCTTTCTCAGGAATAGTTTATTTACTAGGGACTTAGAATGATACAACTTCCCCAACTTTTCCCATAAATCCTTGGTTGCAGATTCCTCTGACACATTCAGTAATACTGAATCGGAGAGACACAATCAGATTGTGATCTTTTCCTTCCAATACAACTTTTTCCAGTCATCTGTTGAATTTCCTGTAGGTGCAGTACCTGGATCTACCATGATCCACTGATCTATTTCCACCAATATATATTCCATCTTGAGCTTCCACAACTCAAAACTCTGCCCATTAAACTTCTCGATCTCCATCTTCGAATTGCTTGCCATTTATTTTCACCTAAAAAATAAATAGAACAGATCGCCCATTGTAAATGGGCTTATCACAGTCCCGATCCAAAGCCTTGACCACAAAGGTGTCACCCTGAAGCCAAAAAAGATCTGATACCAAATGTAGATTTTAACCTTGTACAATATTTACTGCAAACATGTTTTTAGTAAAAGAACAGAAAAGATACAATGGCAAATACAAACATTACACAAAGATTTTTCCCCTGGAAACCCAAACCGGGAAAACCAACATATTATATATTCATTCACCATGATACATTATTTACAATACAATATACATATAGGATCTAGTGGCATCCAAAACCCTAACCCAATGATCTGGATTAGTCAACAACCCTAATTCCTTAACCGGAAATACAAAACCATCGGCAAAAAACGATGTGCTGAAAAACCACCTAAATATGTGACACATTTCTCGAGGCAAAAAAAAAATTGGGGGTGTTTCCCTCGAATCCCCACACAAGGGGTTTATCCCCCCTGCGTGCCCAATGCAATGCAACCGCTACTACTCGTGCAAAGAATATAACACATACCCAAGACTAACATCAAGTTGTACTTGTGAAAGATATATTTTCTTGTTGCTTTGCTCTGGGCAGGTACATCTTAATAATTTTCTACATCATTGGTTAAAACCTCGAGACTTTCTGATCAATGTGACTTGTGAGAGGGGATATTTTCATAGACACCTTAACCTTGCCTTCTCAAACCCCAAGTTCAACGTGGACGTCTCTCCTGGGCCATCAACCCTAAATAGAAAGAGGCATCCTATTGCGGTGACAATGATAGGATAACCTTTGTTACGCCAATTTTCCATTCCATTAACCTTTCCTTTGATCAAAGTATAAATTGTGCAATAACATTTTGGCACCGTTTTTGGGGAATACTGAGTCAATTCTCCTCAAAGATGACACTTCTCAGTAAGACTTTCCTCAAAATCATTTACTTTACAAAGCTTACTTGGTGACTCCACTGAGGGTGATCCCCTCATTCCTTTGATAATTTCAAGAAAATTATCTAGCGACTCCACTAATGATGAAACCAACCATGAATTCTCAATGGGACCTAGGAAAATTCAAACCCTTGGACATGAGTAAAATCCCGGGATACCCTTGGAAAATTGCTCCTAAGTACGAAAATTGGCTCCCTAGGTTCACTGGTAGTGATAGGGAGAGAGTCGACTATTACATGGATGATTTATGGTTTTTCTTTCAATTCCACCCTATCAGTGATGATGTTGAAGATTTGGAAATGAAGCTCTTCTCCACCACTCTTCATGGCAACGCTAAGAGGTGGTATGAAAATCTTCGTGATGCTATCATCACAACTATGGAACAATTGGAAGAACCCTTTTTCAAAATATGGGGCATTCAGTTAGAATACATCCATGTACTACTAAAAATACTTGAGCATATAAAACAAACTGAGAATGAAACTTTCAGACAGTTCCAGGATAGGTTTGAGGACATATTATATCGAATTCCTGGAATCCATTGTTCTGAATACAAATACATCCTTCATATCTATACCAATGCACTCTTAGTGCATCTAGGGTTTCCCCTCAGTAAAAAGGGCCCAAGAACGCTCGATGATGCTCACAGCATGGCCATGCAAATCGAGGAGAATATCTCTTTGTCCAAGAGAAAGAACATTTGATCTCTAGGAACCAAGTTGATGACCCCAAAGGTACCCTAGATACCCTCAGTCTAGAGAGATTACTTTCCCTTGATATCTTTGAAATAAGGGAACAAATCATCAACCAACAAGAGGTTTAGGAGAGTGATCCTAATAAGGTTTTCCAATCCCATGAGGAAAGGAAGGAATTTACCCATGCTTCTACCGAAGATAATGAAGATATGGTTAAAGAGAGAGAGCTTGAAGATATCAAACACAATGATGAAGTATCAATATGTGCTCCTCCCTATGATGAAATCCATGAGCCTATTCCTCCTACACAAGAAGAAGAGGATGAGGTTAGTCACTTTCCTTTTCAGGATTTTGATAATACCTTATTTTTTTATTCAGAGAGTGTAGGAGAAATGGAATCTTTGGGAAAGGTAGATCCTCCTTGTTGTACAGTTGAAGATGTAGAATCAAGTCTTCCATTTGATAAATTTATCCAAATACTTGAAGGTGAGTTATTTCCCTTTCCAAAATTTTAATGATTCTTTATATTATGATGTGAAAAGTGAAGAAGTGTTGGATGTTTTTACCCCTTCATGCTATAATGAAGATGATGATTTTGTTGATAATATTGAAGAGTTCATACATGTCGGGAAGCATAATTGGGATGTGATTAAATATGATAGAGATCCCATTTACTACATTGAGGGTCATGTCCAAAAGTTGTCTTTACCATTATCAAATGAAGTTACTAATAAATTTGACATTTGGAAACAAGGACATGACATGATTACATATACTTTCCAAACACCCAAGGATGACCTAGTCCTTTATTCTCCTAATGATTTTTTGTCATACCCTGATGATTTTAATGAATACTCCTATGATCACTTGGATTTATTCAATGAAGAAAGTTATCGACCATCGTTGTGCTCATATCTTGATAAGAGTGAGGAAGTCATTTTCCTGAAGCATGATACTTGTGATAACATTTTCCACCTCCCTTTGATTAATTTACCTCACTATGTCACTAAAGGTATGGTTTGGAAACATGTCCCTTATCCCAAGTATTATGTCGGTCATTCTTTTGGTTCTTGATAATCCCTTCCTAGGCCTCAAGTTGTGAAGATGTTCGAGATAACCGACATTCATAATCTTTGAGTCGGTCTTTTGAACCCTTGACTTTTCATGATCCCTTCATAAAATGGATTGAGCACTTTCTTGAGAGAATGACTTGGAGCCATTTTTTCCCTCCCACCCACCTCCATGAGCTAGACCTTCCAATTTCCAATGATACAATACATATTTTAACTCATGTTATTTTTGTGCTTAACTTATCAATGCTTTGGTTCATGATGAAGCACAGAGGAAGGTATTGTGAGACATTGCTAGGGTGTTTTCACTGGATATTTGACTACACCTAGCATTCATCCAACATGTAAGTAGAGGTAAGTAGGTAGGCATTTGCATTCCTTGTATATACCATCTGAATTTTATTCTAGAGTAGTTGTTTTTCCATTTGTATATATGGTTGCTTTCATTTACTGTATCATATATGACCTGAGGGTGATATCACCACCCCAAATGATTACTAATAATATTTTGTTGAGTTCAAGTAGGTCACAGGTCATGCCAAAGATGCTAAGGTTCTCATGTGCTCTATGGTGAGCACATGTCCCCGAGTTGGAGCCATATATTATGCCCTAGCATAAGGATAACTAACGAGATTATGTCTTGAGGCCCACAGGTCCTATACATGGAGTACCCAGAGCCATATTGACTTGAGCCTGGCCGTAGAGGGCCCATATTTCTTTGTCACTGCCTCCACCTTGTCAGAAAAAGTAACATCCATCCCATCGGCATGGTCCTTCAGCAGCAGTGGGTCTTGCTCCATGAGGTAATGAGTCTGGGGATCATGGTATGTGTCACTCTAATTCTCAAAACATTTGAATATGTGCATTTAATTCTTCTCACTCCTAACGTGTGTTTGGACCTTATGCCTTTCCACTTGTCCACACCTGGGGAGAATGAAAAGATGCCCTGGTAAGTTGGTTCCCATAGGGTTTGGGTTTCCACTGGGTGAGTTCATGAAAGGCCATAGTTCGTTCCCACTATACTTACCACTTTTCATCTTTTTCCCTCTCATCCACCCTATACATTGGTTCATGCATTTAGTTTTCCAAGCTAGCAAAGGGTTGTACCTTACCTTGTGGGAAGAAGGGGCTAAAGGCCCAAAGGGTAAAAGTAGCTAGAAAAAGATAAAATCCAAAGGAACAAAACTTTTAGATGATTCGCCTAGGGATCCCCGAGAAACCAATAAAAGGATTCTCAACAAGAAACATAGGGACCCATAAAATAATAAAATCAATACCTAGTTGGAGGATAGGGGGTCTCATCACGAGCCAACCTATTATGTCCATGGGAATGTAGCGATATGAAACTACCATTCAGATGGTCACCACGCCAGGGTAGTGGCTCTTTGTGGCATAGCCAAGATAAAGTGAGTCTCATCACGATCCATCCCTCTCATCTCTGTGAAATGCTTGTGGGTAACATTGTCACCACTGGTCACCACATCAGTGCAGTGTCCCCTAACTAGTCTCTTGAAAGAAAAAATAAATAAGATAAAAAATATAAAAGGAATTAAATGGGCTTGGAAACATTTGCATCCATGACAAGGTCCATCTCACCCTCTTCAAAGGCACCCATAGGTAACCCATGCATTCCCCTGTCATCATTGCACCCATTGCTCAGACATCCCTTACCACCTCATCCACTTACATGGCTTGGATTTGTCTTCATCTAGAAACACCCCACGTCCAATGAGAATTATCCCAATAGGACATCCTAACGTCCCCTCCAAACTTGGCTTGTAGAATAGCATAACGTCTTTGAGCACTTGTCTGGGAAAAGGGGGTTTATGCACATGTTTAAATAATTTGATTATTATATGTGATTGACATTGTTATGATCCCATGGGGGCGTACTTGTTTCTATTGTAGGGCCACACCCGACAGACGGGTGCACATGGGGATATGATTAGTTTGGACCTCCATAGGGATAAAATCCAACTATATGGATGTTGAGACCCCAGCCAAGGGCACAGACAGATCAGAGATTTGCACCAAAGAGAGAGAGGCGGATGTTCCACCAGATACAGCCTGGCAGGCCTGTAACCAGGGGGGCTTTCCCTTCTCATTATGATGTATTCCTTGAAAGGCCCATGACATCACCCAACGTTTTGGACACTTTGGAGGTAGTTGTGTGCCAAGTGGCACATGTGGTTTGATCTAGAGGCCTTAGGGGGTCTGACGTTTTGCTCCTGGAAGGAAACGTTTCCCTAAAAAGGCCTAAAGTCACCCTAAAAGGGAATGACATCACCTTTTATGCTTGATTTAGGGTTTTATTATGTCATTTAATGTAAAAACTAGACATTACATGTAAATTGGCCATGTCGGCCTTTTTGACCTAATTCTAGTCATTGTAACTGTATAAATAAGGGATTTTTCCTTGTATTTTTGGATCATCTTTCACTCACACAAGTGTGAGGTTTGAAATTTTTGCCCTAATTAGGGTTAATTGGCTGAAATTTAGTGTGCACTTCTTGGAGGAGGCTAATTTTGGAGTATTTTAGCATTTTTCTTGTTGGAGGTGTTCAACCAGGTTATTTGTTAGATGATTCTTGGTGAATCTAAGTAAATTTTCTGCAATTCTTCTTCATTGAATGGTTATGGTTGTATTTATCTTGCATTTATTTTAATATTATGAAATTGCTAGCTTAAAACCCTAAGAGGCTAAAGCACATGTTACTGTTCTTGCCTTAACAACCTTCACCTACTAGATTATGCTAGAAAAATGATTTTCTTGAATCTTTTATCTAAGGGCCTTGCCATTGCAACACCCTAGAACCTTTTGCTTCATCTAAGTCATCATATTTTTTTATGAGCTAAATAAGGAGGAAAACTACTAGGGCCTAGGGTTACCTACATACTAGTAGTCATTTTCCCCCTCGGGTTTGGTGATTGAAGCCTTGGGCTACCAACACTTCAATTATTGACCCCTGTTGTCTCTATTTATCTTATTATCATTTGTTCCTTAAAGATTTTCCGTTGCCTAAAAGGAATCCATTTGTTGAAATAATGTAACTGCGAAGAGCATTCTTATTATTATTGTTATTTTATTATTAGGATTAATCCCCATTGTGGATTAATTATTCTTGATTATTAGGATTAATCTCATTGTGGATTGTTCATGTAATTGTATATGATCCAAATCCCCTTTGTGGATTTCACATTACCGACACTAGTAAAGGGCGTAATACAGTCAGCCCCAGCCAATAGAAGACCCGGGGTAAAATATAATAAAGGGGTTTATGCACCCAGATTATTAGTTGGTCTCTGCCATGAAGAGACACTTCACACGCGCTGCCTTTGGCTTATAAGTAAGAGGCTAGTGCCTAACTTCTAACACAACTCACTTGCCTCATATCTCATGAGGAGTGTCAGCATTCAGCTGAGAGAGGAGAATAAGAGAGGCGCATCTCTTTGGGAGGACTATATGTATTGGTTCGAGTTATCTCTCGAACATTGTACAAGCTATTTATAAAAGGAAGTTTCACGTGGGTTTCCCTAGAGGGATTTCCTGTGATAAATGCTGTGGCCCTCTAGAATGTATTTCTGATCTTGTTCCTATGATGGTCTTATCTATTGAAAAGAAAAGAATTATAATAATCAATGGTACAACATTGTTATTGGTCGCAGCGAACCTGAAGGAAGCATAATTTGTAAGAGGAAAACAACACTGCTATCAATCTAAAAATTAGGGTTTTGCAAAAGTGAGTATTTTCAAAATTTCCCTAACTCTCCTAGAAAGTTGCCTCCCCCAAGGATCAATTCCCCATACCTAGAGCACACCTTTCAAAGGGTTGATATTCCACAGCGAAACCCTAGTTTCACAAAGTACTAGGAAACCAAAGGTACCAGGAATCCTTCAAGTACCAGTACCAGAGGTACCTGTAAAACCGTAGGCACCTCATCTGTGAACTAAAATCAAGTTTGAGGGGTAAAAGTTGGATTTTCAAAAATTCTGGACTGCACTAACTAACTCACTACCTAGCTTATCTATTCTCTGGATTAGAATTTCAAAATCTGTTTGAAAAATTAGGGTTTCCCCATAAAACCCTAAGTTGCGCCTCAAAACTAACTCCAGTCAAGTAGTATTCTCGGCCATGCTTTGCAGCCATAGAAACCACTTGCAATCACTCTTGAATTTTTGGTAATGTGATACATCACGCTACTGCCAGATGGAGCCACTACCTACAAATGCTATCCGAGGTATGTAATTACATATGGTTAATGGTTAAACCATACATAGTATTTGCGTAGAGAAGTGGATCTTTTTCCATAGATCCGTGAAGGATCTCAAGATCCAATACATTCATAGGAATGATGCAAACCTCCGTGTGGATTATTCTAATATGCATCTATTTGTTGCGAAATTATCTCGACTGTGTTTCATGTTGAAGCTATGATAAAAAACATTAGAAGGATTGAAAGTTGATCATAGAGCTTATCCTCTTAACCTAACCTTTGTCAAGTTAGCATATTGTCCAGTACGAAGATAGGTTAAAGAAAGCACTCATCACTTGAGAGAAGGAGACCTAGAAGAAAAGAAAGCACCACTTGAGGACAAGGCTCCGTGTTTGATTAATCAAGATTCAAAGGTACATGACAAGTTAATGACTTTAGTTGAGATAGAAAACGTCGTAAATTATTATACTTGACAGCATGTGAACATATAGAGGTAAAAACTTTGCCTGATACAACTAACAACTCCTCTAGGAGAAACCTCGTAAGTTAGTTCCGTGTTACCATGGAAGAATTGCTTTGGTCACAACATCATGAGAGTGTTGACCTCTAGTCAGACAGACTCTTTTACCTTTAATATTTGCTTCACATAAATTATAAGTAATAGCTCTGAAGGAGCCATCAGATGATTATTCATGCTATTGTTTATATTATCAAAGAAGGATATTATTCTTGCTTATTGTTTTACTGACCTTGTTCCAGGTCACAGGAAATAACCCCGAGGAAGCAATAGCGAAGGTTGCAAAAGGAAACGTGATAAAGGAGAGATCATAAATGAAGCGAAATCATCGTTGAAAGAAGAAGGTGGTCACCTTGGGTTTCATGACCCATGTTATTAAAGAATCCATGTGAACTCTAAAGATTAGCTCACATCAACCATGAGACGCTACCATGCATATAGCGTTGTCGTGTCGACAACTCCAAGGTTGATCAAGAAGGCATATGCAATGAATGTGCTGTGAAGGGAAGAATATCAAGAACCCTTTCCAAAGAGGGATAGCAAAAGTAGGAGTATTGGAACTCATCCATCAGACGTGTGTGGCCCAATTCAACCATCCTCCATTAGCGGGTATATATAATATGTATCATTCATTAATGATTATTCTTGTAAAAAGACCTGGATATATTTATGTTTATGACTAAGGAATTCAAAGCCTTGATAGAAACCTTTAAGGTTAAAGATTAAGATACCAAAGTCAAATAATGGAGGAGAATATATCTCAGAAGAGTTCGTGAATATCCGCGAAGATGTTGGGATCAAGATCTCCAAATGGTGTGAAATAACGGAAGAACAGAATCCATGTTGAAGTCGGAAGATCAAGATCTCCATGTGCTTTATAAGCGTACAGTCAATGACAATTTGTTTATGTGTAGAACCGACTGTTTCATAGTGCACTTGGGCTCAAGACACCAAAAAGAGATCACCGGAAAGAAGCTAGAGGTGCTTCATTTCAAAATATTTGGATATCCATTGTTTATTCATATACCTAAAGAAAAGAGAAACAAGTTGGACCCTTCCTGAAAGAAGGAAGATTTTGGAATATTTGTGGGGTCTCCTGGCCTCTAATCTACATACCGTGTCACCATTGATATCAGCAAGCGATGTGACCGCTTGATGAAGAAGAAATCAATTAAGAAATCACAGATGCCATCTTGAAGAAGTATATGAAGATGAACCTGTAAATCACAGGATTGCAGAATCAATGAGGGAGGTTCCTGTGAGTCAGTGAATCCATGAGGGAAGTCAGAATTCCCTCGATGAGGAACTTCTAGAAGACTACGATATAGTAGTTCAAGAACCTCCTCAAATGATCTTCCCATAAAAGAAAGCATGCCTTGGCAAGAGAGCTTATTCAAGATGGAGATAGTACAGGTTCCAGAAGGAACCATAAGATGTGAAGAGACCAAATCCATTCTCCAACTACACGGCTTTAATATGAAATCTACTTGATGAAGAACCCACATGCTTTGAAGAGGCCATCCATAGCTGAATGGGGTTCCATGACAAAGAAAACCAATCCATAATAAAGACAATGATGTATGGGAAATAGTTCCCACCAAAAGTAAGCGGGATGGTGCATCATCAAAAAATGGATCTCAAAAAAATGTTACGTTGTTGATGCAAAGCATTGAGAAGTATAAAGATTTCTTTGTGGTTTGGGGGTTTTCACAGGTTGAGATAGTCGACTATGATGAGACCTTTACACCGGTTGCTAGATATACTTCAATCAAAACCATTATAGCTCTTTGCTCCAAGACTTAAATGGAAGTCGCACTGGGATGGACGCGGAAGACAACTTTCCTTGGAATGGTGTTATCGAAGAGGAAGTATATAGAGCAATCCCTAAGGATTTGAGGTTGAAGATGTGAAGTCCTCATGTCTGGTCGGACATTAAACTTTATAATGGATTGGAAGCAACTCCCGAGTTTGGTATGGTTTTATAGACGCTTTGACGAGCTTGGGCGCTACTTCAAGAGTAAAGCAACTCAAATATCTACTTCAAAATTATGATAATGAACCAGTAATACTACCACTATATGTGGATGACTTATTCTTAATCGAAGAATAAAATCTCATCACAATGTAAGCAGACTTCCGTTGAGAATTTGAAATGAAAGTCCTTGGTCTAATGCATTACTTTACCGATGAGGGTATGGCGCAGTCCAGAGAATATTCCCAACTAAGCGGGAAGTGCACGGCCTAAATATTAAAGAGATTCAACATGATAATGCAAGTCCATGAATACTCCGCCATGGAAGTGAAGTCGGGCGATGTCAGATTTCAATACTTTTTTAGATTTGATAGATGCCACTCTATATAGACATATTATTGGATTATTAATGTACCTGATGAACACTGACTGCATATCTTTTGCAAGGAACACCTTTGAGTCGGCCGGTAGAGCTCTGCATGTGTTTACCTTGTAGCTTCATGAAACATGCGATGAGGTACCTAAAGGGTATTAATGGATTATGGTCTCATTTATGATGGAGATCATGATTACTGAGGTAGAGAATGATGACAAGCAGGAAGCATCATTGAGAAAAAAAGCACTTCCGATGTTGTTTCAGTTTGGGATCAGCTACAATGATCTCGGTAAGGTAGAGTAGGAATAAATCCAACATTGCTCTCAACAGTACCGAAGTAGAGTACATTGCTGCATGTTCTACTAGCTAATGGCCATATATTTCGAAGTTGTCGATGTGCCTATTTGATTTGGAGATTAGAGTAACCGCGATTCTATGTGACAATAAAAGTTACATTAAAATGATAGAGAATCCTGCTTTCCACAAAATGCTAATATAGAGATCTCACGATCATTCTCATCCGCTTACATGGTATATAGAGGGAGCCTTTGAATCTCCAAAGAGCATTAGCACGGATGAATGTAGTTGTTGATGTTGATTCAAGCCTCTATCTCGTAAAAGTTTGAACACTTCGTAGATAAGCTTGGTATAGTCTCAGCGACCCTCCCCGGTGCTGGGGAGATATGACCTTCCTTGCTTCCTAATCTAGTCAGTTGATCGAAGCAAGATGAGTCATGCTTCCGGCCTCGCTGTTAGACGTAAAGAAAAAATTATCCTTGCTTCTGACCTCGCTAATAAACGTAAAGTAAGATGATGATGTATACCTTACTTCTAACAACTAGGTCAAAATCAATTAATATCATCATCTCACTTCTGACCTAGTTGTTAAACACAAAGCAATATGAGTCATTGCTTATAACCTCACTGTTAGACATAAAACAAAATGAGTCATGCTTCTGACATAGTTTTTAGACGTAAAGCAAGATGATTCCTCGCTCAATCTTTGGTTGGTTGGAAGTAAAGCGAGATTTTGATGTTACTTGCTTCCGACTCCTTGCTGTTAGACATACAGCATTATCATGCTCCTAATCTAGTTGTTGACGAAGAATGATACTCTTTGATTCCTCGCTTTCCCATCAGTTGTTAGATCGTGAAGTTTTAGATGTGGTGGCGGATATCTTCGGTCTTCCTCGACCTAGCTGTTAGACGCAGAAAGAAAGATGGACTGATTAATCGATCTACCAAATTAACCGCTATGACATTGAGCTATTGTAGGGATCAGGGATGTGCCGTTCTAGTGGCCGGATGAGGTATCATTTTTACCGATGCACATTTGATGCGCATGATGATAGCCTCTTCAGAATGATGATAAGAAATATGTGAAGAAACTTCCCAATGACTCGTAAACATGCTAGCCAATGTTCCAAGATAATATTGACAATACTGTCCTCCAAATGCCACCAATGATGCATCTCTCGCCTGATGCCGATGAAGAATACCACCTTCTTGTTAAGGGGGAGTGTTGAAATAATGTAACTGCGAAGAGCATTCTTCTTATTATTGTTATTTTATTATTAGGATTAATCCCCATTGTGGATTAATCATGTCGGCAATTGTATAAGGACCAAATCCCCTTTTGCGGATTGGTCATCAGACAATTATAAAGGGAAGAATAAGAAGTCAGCCCCAACAGTTAATAAGAAGACCCAGAAATATAATAAAGGTGGGTTTACGCACCCTGATTAAGAAGTCGACCCTGCCAGTGAAGAGACACTTCACACGTGCCAGTCTTGTATAAATAAGAGGCTAGCGCCTCACTTCTGACAAAACTCACTTGCTCATTATCTTATGAGGCAATTTGCAATTACCAGTTGGAGAGAGGAGAAGAAGAGTGGCACATCTCTTGGGGAGGACTATCTGTATTGGTTTGAGTTATCTCTTGAACATTGTATAAGCTATTTATGATAAGGAAGTTTTTGTTGGGATTTCTTCCCCTAGAGGGTTTCCCAGGATAAGTGTTGTGTCTCTTGTGAATGTGTATTTCTCATTGATCTTGTTCTTATGATGGTCTTATCTATTGAAATGAAAAGAACTATAATAATGGCATAAACATTAACACCATTTACGCTAAAAAGCACTGATCTTGGCCTTACAATTGAGTGATTGAAAAAAACTACTATCAAAACCTTTACCTTAAGCTCTCTACTAACTACTCCTAACCTTATAATAGTCTAATATACTAGCCTATTTGTTTTTGTTACTAAGATAATCTACAACCATCTATTGCAGCATTAAAACCACCTAAAAGCAATTATAAAGTTGATTTATACACTTCCTGATTTGCTTCCGACAATTGCTAGTACTTTGCTATTGTTGAGTAATTATTCTTGGTCATTGTGAATCCATTTTAAGGAACTTATTGTGAAGCTATTGTCTTATAAATATTGCTGCTAGAAATTTATGTTTACTTCATCACAAATAAAATATTGCTTTTATTGATAAAGTCCATGGTTTTATGAAGTACTAACAATAAGTTGTACTTGTGAAAGATATATTTTCTTGTTTATTTGTTCTGGGAAGGTACATCTTAATACTTCTCTACTTCATTGGTTAAAACCCTGGGACTTTCTGATCAGTGTGACTTGTGAGAGGGGATATTTTCATATACACCTTAACCTTTCTTTATCAAACCCCCAGGTCACCGGAGACGTCTCCCCTGGGCCATCAACCCTAAATAGAAAGAGGAATTCTATTGAGGTGATAGTGATAGGATAACCTATGTTACGCCAATTTTCCTTTCCATTAACCTTTCCTTTGATCAAATTACAAATTGTGCGATAAAAGCCAAAATTGGCCATAGTGATGCCAAAAATTCCCAAGGTAGTGAATATCGACGATAACATGGTAGGAGGAGTCAATAGCCTTAACTACTTCGACCATGATGTCTTTGACGCCATAAAGTTATCAAATTTGGTAGCACAAAGCTACCTGGAGAGCAGGGGAGAAGGCCCATCAGGCGTGCCACTGTTGTATCCTGCGTAGTGGATCCTGGGGTTGTACAACACCGACATCATGAACTTATTAGACATACCGCACTTCGGGCATGGGAAACACATAAACGGATGTGTCAAACAACTATTAGCATGGTTGCACGAAGGAATCTTGTGGATGGATAGGCCAGTGCCTATCAACGTCAACCTCATCGCAATGATTATAGGGATACCCACAGATGGGGAGAAGCCGGAACAATACCTAGAATAAAAAACTAAGGCGAAATCCATCTCAGATGAGATCAAATTAAAGTATGGCACAAAAAGCAGTAATAGAGGTATCAGGATCAACGACATCAATGATCCTACAGCACAATTTGCAACAATATTGATTAGTTGTAAATTAATGCGCAAGTGTCGAAAAGAAGAAGTGTCTGCAAGAGTAGTAGCAGTTGCAGGACAGTGCGCAAAGGGGAGCTCGATGAGTTGGGCCCCTTATCTAATGAACTCGTTCCTTGAATACTACAAGGACGTGCAATATTGAGGCTCCGAGTTCCACTATTCGTGGTTACTCATCCTCATTGTACTTATGGGGTGGCAGGAACCCACATTCAACATGTCCCTGTCAAGGATGGGAAAATGTGGCGCAACGAGCTACACATCCCTTCATAGTACAACTGATCCCAAAAAGAAGAAACTTAATAGTGACATGTTCACAATATACTTGGCATAGATCCAAAATAGAGTCGTGGAGACATGGAGGATTCCCATAGAAACTGTCCAGGAGTTTGGGTAGATAGCGAACTTCTAGGCATCACGCCACAGTATGTGGCTACAAGCAAAGAGTATCCAATTAAGGAGTGGTTGTAGTTGAAGTACTACGTAACAATGAAAGACATCCAAGTGGAGGTCCAGGAATGGCCCAAGGAGTGGGGAGTTCCAACAATCCCAAAGACGGTGCCAGGAGCACGAATGAGGATGCGAGAGAGGATAGTCCTTGCACAATAGGCAAGCACAAATGGAGCAAGCACCAAGAAAAACACAACACAAGGCCAAGAAGGGGACAACACTCCCATAAAAAATAAAACCAGAACGAAGAATCCATCCCAATGTTGTTCTACACATGGATCATCGTGCACAAAGCGGACAACAAGTGAAACAATAGAACAAGTGCACCAAGAGGAAAAGCAGATAGAGACACAAGAAGTCTCAATGGAAGAAGGAGAAGGGTAGGATACCTACAGGGATACATAGATGCCAAAATCATCTGAACCACAAGAGGTCCAAAGGAAGAGAACATGGGAGAAACCAAGTGGTTCTAGAAAGAAGTCCAAGGCCCATAGGAAGCCCATGGAAACATCATTAACAATGAACGATGTGGATTTGATAGCCACGATAGTAGAGGATCGACTGTCAGACGTATGGGAGAACATAGAGAACCACGGAGCTTCAATTTTGGAGCAAATCTAAGAGGTGAAAATTGCGTTGGAGCATCTAAAGCTCAAAATAGAGAAGCAACAACAAAAGACAACAACACCAGTGAAAGAAGGGGTACTGGTGGGTGAGACAGTGAAGATCAAAGCACAAGGGAGTGTAAACTTCAGGATTACTCCCGAAATGTTTTTCATGGATGAGGAGACAACACAAAGGTCGTTGAGAGAGATTGAGATGTTGGACTTGGCGTTGCTCAAGATTCCAACCAAAGCACTTTATAAATTACAAGTGAGCGTCACGCAGGAAATTCAGTCCAGAGCAAGATCTGACGCGACAAACTCATAGTTGGCACAAGAAGACAACACCTCATTGAAGGAGGCACTTAGCCAGGAAGGGAAAGAGAAGAAGATGGCGCACTAGAAGGTGGATGAGATGGAAAACCAGATCCACACAGTGTTCCAAGCCATCTCGGACAGGGAAGCAATACAAGGAGTGTCAGTGCAGGAGAAAATGAAGAAGATAGCGTAGAAGATGCAACACTGCAAGGACCAGATCAAAGAGCTGGAGGAGCACGCAATTCCNCCACAACTCCTCCAGAAATAAGAGAACAAAGTGAGAAGGACGTGATAGCTTCTGCAGAGAGCATCGTGAAGAATATACACATGCTAACACAACTGTTGGAGAAGAGCACCCAACTATGGACACAACCTCTATAGGATGGAAGCTTACAAGAGTTACAAGTGAAGGAGGACGAACTACACACATCCATGGCAGACGTAAAACAATGAAAGAGAACGATGTCACTGCCAGAAAATATCAAAATTGTCGCGGAGATGAAAACTGTACAAGCTGAGGAAAAGGTAGTACAAGCGCAAAAGATGACACGAACGGATCAGTTGGATCCCTTGTAAGAAAAGGCAAAACATCTAGTCATCGAGATTGACAAAACAATATTGAGTGTAGAGCACATCACAGTGGAAGGAGGAGAGCTTCTACAAAAACCAGTCATCGCGCATAACGCGGAAGATATGGCCGAAAGGAGCGGCCAGGCTCAGGTGCAATGCCAGAGAATTACCGAAATGTATGACGTGTTGGCACAAGCAGTGACATACACTGGATTTAGGCAGTGACTCGGGACAAGTCACGATGTCATTGTTGAGGGCCTGTTGGGCGTAGGCCCAATTTTTAGGAAAAGCAGCACATGTAAGATAGATGCGCATGCAGGAAAAACAGCACATTCAAGACATACGTGCATGCAGAAAAAACAGCATGTGCAAGACAAACATGCATGAAAAAGAGGAAAGCATGCAAGGCACGCATGTAAGATGACCTAGCCATGATAAGGTTATAGTTTTGGTAAGAATATTTAAAGGTTGGTAAGCCAAAAACATGTATAAGTAGGTACCTAGGAGGTCTAGGTCGAGGGGGAAGATGGTTCAGTAATTGTTGTTTCTTAATGCCCAGGTTGGATGAAAGAGGAAAAAAATGATTGTAAATCTGATCTATTTTGTAATTTGTTGAGCTGAGGAGGGGAAACAAGGTAGATATTGAGGGTTAGATCACATGCTAAGGAGGTTGGTGTGATCTAGTCCACCTCATTGTAGATCTTGACCCACTGATGGAGAGTGTAATGCACACGAAGCTGTAGTTTTGGAACCATCATAATAAAAGAGCAGAGCAACCAAATCTTTGTGGACGTAGCCTAAGAGGGGTGAACCACGGTATATCATATGTTATGGAATTGAATATTGTGTATTTCCTTTATTGTCAATGATTAGATGTTAGACAAATACGTGAATGACTAGTTAGATCTGTTATTTTACATGCATGAATAATAATGACAAGGTATTCAATATAAGTTGAAGGTTAAAGTAACAAATGAAGATCACAAAGTTTAATCCCATGTCCCCACTCATTCCCAGGCTACAAGCACTTGAGCATTCCATCCACCAATAGAACTATCTCGGGTGAAACCACGCAGTGCACTCTAGGTACTGCATTTCCTTCTGGTTTACCATAGGGGCCGATAGTTTTAAATGGGTTTTGTTGGAAACCAAGGTAGATTTGAACCTGGGTCAGCCCAAGAAAGGTAGTAAGAATAGTATAATACCAACAAAGACCATATCAAACAAAATTTTGAAAAAAAACAATTGACTTAAAGTGTGTAAAATAGAATAGAAATAAGATAGCATACATCGGAATTGGAATCACCATTTTATCTAAATCCAACTCTAATACTAGCCAAAGAAGCTCCAACTCAACCAAATGGAAAGTACCACTTCAACATATCTAAAATTGAACTTTGATGGAGCTTCAAGAGAAAATTTGAGTAGAGTAAGCACTAGAGGAATCATGTAGAATAATGTAGAAGACCAATTAGAGTCTACATGCAAAATATATGAGACAACTAATAGCATTGCAGAAGTGATGGCTCTAAACAAAGGGTTATCCCTAGAAAATGGACTAGGAACCAAAAATTTGATAATATAAGACTCTCGAGTGATTGTTGAGAAAATTAGAAGACTCTAATCAAGCAAAAACACAAAGTTCCATTTCACCGATTGGAAATTAATTCATATACTTAAAAGGCATTTCACTGATTGGAAATTAATTCATATACTTAAAGGCATCCCACTGTTATGGCCATCCTGAAATCTAAAAACACGCTACATACAAATATCAAGGAATGGGATAGCAAAGGGATGGGCCAACATGGGAAAACTTTGCATTAGGGGAAAAAACTAGTATTGTTTAAAGAAAATCATTAAAGCACTCCCTAGCTACCCAGAGAACTAGAACTAAAATTTTGGATGGAGTGGTATGGCAATAGAACAATGGAGCATAGTCACCACATAAACATCATTGAAAAAGTGAATATATAGCAATGGGAGAATTACTCGAATGGAGAGCATAAATAAATATCATCGTGAAAATAAAGCCTTGGACTAGTGAGTTGTCACCATCATGAATGTTGTTATATATTATAGTGGGTTAGTTCATAATTTTAGTTTCTCTTGTAAATGTGAACACTACCAATACAAAGCATGAAGCCACATAGATCCAAACCACCAATAGTACAAAGACGTGGACTGAATTTTTAAGGGATGATTTACAAGATATTTTGTAATAAATAAAATTTATATTGTATTTGAATAATTTAAGTGATGATTTACAAGAGCTTTTGTTATGCTATAAATATAAATATTGATTGATTGGTCGCAAAGGTTATGATTCGTAGGTTTATTTAATATATTATTAATCTTATTATATATTCATTATTATGTCTTAGTTGCTTTTGTGAAATCATATATATATATATATATATATTAACTATATGATGAAAGTTCATTAAATTTAACATCCAGTTATATGTGGAATAAGTTTTTACATTGAAGTTGTGAAAGAAACAAATAAAGCGTGAGAATTAGAAGAAAAATGAGTAAGAAGAGGGGGATCAAATTTGATGTTGTGTTGCTTCATGTTTGTCTCCAACGTTTCCATTTTATTCCAACAACATGATTCAAGATGGTTATCCAGTCCACAAAAGTTACAAATCTTGTCAATTTTATTTCCCTCTGACTTTGTTGCTTGCTTTGGATTTCGATCAAATTAGAAAGATTGATTGGATTTGGCAAGTCCCTTGTTCCTTTTTTTATTGGATTTCTTCTTATTGGGACCTTGTTTCTACTATACCACTAAGGTTGTATTGGTTTTATTTACATAAATGACTCCAATGTAAAAGAACATACCTCACTCTTGCATTAGCTTATCCCAAAACGATTCAATACTAGTTGGTTTATAAGCAATACCAAAATCTTATTTTGTGCAGTGAAATGTAAAAATAAATACATTGTAAGGTTCACAAAGTTTAGAAAGGACAGGAAATATCTTTTGACCATCGAAATTATTCATACTACAATCTACAATAAAAAAACCTAAAAACCTTGGAGTCTTACACCTTGAGATATAATCTTAATTTTAATTATAGTTAGAAGGATTCAAAGCAATTAGCTCATTCTCAAGCTAGTGAGGTCGGATTTCATTATGTTTACCAAATCACTGCTTAATTTCAGTCCAAGTTGTATCATATTTTTTAATTCATTGAAATACAAACTTCAAATCTTTGGAGATGGGCATTCCAATGAGTACATGTGTTCATCCTTTTTGCTTTTGCATTTGGTTTTATTTAAGAGATCCAAAGGTGCAATTTGTGTTCCCAAAGTAGTATTTCATAGTCCTCTACTTCTCAACAAATCTTCCACATGGGACTTCTATAAAAAATAATTAGTATTGATTAAGAAGATTCAATTTAAACTTTCCATATTGAATAATATAAATCAAATGAATATAAACACATATAATATCAATCCAACCTTGAAAATTACGTAAAAAATAACACACATTTGAAAAAAAAATGGCACTAAAAAATGTGCGTGAATGACCAATACATGCCCTTTCGAAGTTCCAACAAATGAAGATTAGAGAGGCCTTTCTAGGAAAATTGAAAAACAATAAGCACTAAATAGTTAAATACCCATAAACCAAATGTGCTAGTGCATAGAGAACAAAAAATACACACTCTATGAAAAACTACATTGAAAATGGACTCATAATGAGAAAGTTATGTACAATAGAAAATCACTTTCATAAATCAAAAACACAAAGAAGGGTCTACCAAAATTTTGAGAAGTAAATGATGTGGAAGACTATTCATTGGGCACTCTAAGATGATGTTGACATCGCATTGCTCAATGGGTGTTTTTTTTATGTGGAAGATTGTTGATGTGGCACTAACACGTGGCAAATGAGATGGCAAAGGGATGAGGTGGAACTATGGAAAAGTGACACAAGGCAAGGTTGTGTGGCACTGGTAAGCTATATATATGCTTGGTAGTACAATATGACATGGCATTTCCATGTCAAGGGGTCTCAGTCGAAATTCCATTATGTGAAGGCCACATGGAAGTGTTTATGTTGTGGTGGCCAAGGTCTCCATTCAAAATTGGAGCCACATGGTGTGTAGTTTACTTGGGTGGGAATCATTGTTTCAAATGGGGGTAAGCACTATAGCAAGACCATGTGTCRTTGTGGCTAGAAAATACCACAATAAAGGTGTTAYCCTTTATGGWAATGGCTGACAATTGAAGTTGTGCCCTCAAATGCCTCATTCACAAGGAGKAAAAGGCYTTGTGASGASGGCTCATGGGCCACCTATAAGAAACACACCAAAAATAATGTCTGATGGCACCAAGAAATAGAGGGTGATGTTGGAAATCATGGCTTGGGCCACAATGGAAAATCCCAACCCTTCCTCAACATTCCCTGCAACCAAAAACATACCTTGAAGCCCATGAAATATCAAATAATAGAAGAGGGTTAAGATACTGGCCACAAGAACATACATAATAATATTTGTCAAATAAAACATAACTTTTGCAATAAAAACATAACAGTGCCTCAGAAATATACAAACTAAAATTCCCCAAACCAAAGTTCTTATAGCATTCAAAAAGGAAGGTTGCGACAAACTAAGAGAACATCTTCAGATCTCGGTCATACAGGGGCCTTTTCTAGTGAAATGAAAGGTAAACCAAGTTGAAAAGGATGTTGTGAATGCAATGGAATGGCTTAAGTTTCTACACGATACATAGATTTTCTTGAAACGTAACAACAACCTTGGATCTTCAAGAGATAATAATGAGAGTGTTACAAGTCTGCCTTTAGATATGAAGTGTGGATCTGGATTTCTTCAAATGGTCAACATGAATACCTTGATATTAAAACAAAAAAGGAGTTAAACTGACAAGCGCTTTGATGCCATGTTGGAAAACCACAAGTGGACAAGCCCAAAAATGAACACCACAAAGAAATAACTCAGGTAGATAAAAAAACAGAGATGCCAATATTTACATGCTAAAACCATAAAAAGAGGAAAACATCCATGGAGCAATATAAAAGTTGTATTATTGTGAAAAAGGGATAGACTACATTCAATACAATACTCTACTCTTTATCATGTTGAACGACTCACCCTCCAGTGTAATGTCCCCCACCTCTTGATAAAGAGGTTGTGAGAGACTTAGTAGTTTGGTTGTCCCCACTAGACTATAGTCTCATGAGTCACGGGGACCAAGAAACCCAAACTACTTACCTAAGCACAATGTTATAATTTAAATATGACTTTGAGGGAAAAGGTAAAGTAAGTGGAGGAAAATACCACACGAGAAAAAGCAAAGAGTTAACCTTAGGAGGTGGTCAACTAACTCAACGAAGAAATAGATCAGGGGTATTAAAAGAAAAGGAGGGCGCATCTCTCATTATTCTGATTATTATTAATTTTGCATCTTGAGCTCTAGAGCCAAAGACGTTTTGAGGGTTTTGGGAAAACCCTAGATATCATATTGGTGGTGAAATATCCCACCTATCCTGGTGCAAGCTTGGTCACAGAGGTGAAATATTCCTCCCCCACCATTCTACATCAACATATAGGTTACTCAGTCAACGAAGAAAAAAGGAATGTGCAGTTTCTGAGATTTTCCAGCAGGAGGGCGCACAAGTTGAAGGAAATATATTTGATCTGGATATAGGAAGGGGTTTTGGTGGCCAAAACCTATTAGGATCTAATTGATAGGCCTCAGGCACCTTACCTATTCCATTTTTTAGGAATCTTCTTCATCATATGATTTATTTGGAGCTTGGCACGATTTCTAGAGGAGGGCACACTGCATTAGAGAGATTCCTTCATTTAGGGTGCCATAACACCTTCATTCATATTGATACTTTTCCCAAGGGTTTGTAATCCCCCAATCTACTATTCTACCAATTTTGGAGGGTTTTGGAGGCCTATAGGAGGGAGGCCAAAATCTTGGTTATCTATAGCCACAGAGAAGTGCGCAACTCAGCCAGGGAGAGGGTTTCCAACAATCAGAGGGAAAGACATTAATATTGTCCCTTTCTCTAGTTTATTGTGGTGCATTTGGAGGCTATTCTATTAAGTTTTGGAGCTTGTTCGAGCAGTGATTATCCCAACTTGCTTGTTCTTCTTGTATTCTTCCAAATCTATAGATATATTGTATCAGGATCACCATATTATCTAAATAAAGGTCATATTTGAAGTTATTGGTTTTATATTAGTATTCATTGCTTGTATCTTGTCATTTTAATGTGTTATATGCTCATATCTATATCTCCATGCTATAATATTCTAAGAACGCACCCTCAATGTGCAACTTGATGAAGTAAACCTGCATAACACATTGAAACAATAAACAAACAGTGAAACAATTCTTGTCTCTGGGAAAAAATCAGCTTGGGAATATTATAGTGGTATTCTAGTCCTTTTGCATCTTCAGTGGTATTGGGGCACCTTGCCTATGCCATTTTTTAGGAGTCTTCTTCAACATATGATTTATTTGGAGCTTCGCATGATTTCTAGAGGAGGGTGCACTGCATCAGAGAGATTCCTTCATTTTGGGTGTCATAACTCCTCCATTCATCTCGAGACTTTGCCCAGGGGTTTTTAATCCCCTGGTCTACTATTCTACCAATTTTGGAGGGTTTTGGAGGCCTAGAGGAGGGAGGCCAAAATATTGGTGATCTACAACCACAGATAAGTGCGCAACTCAGATAGGGAGAAGGTTTCTAGCTATCAGAGGGAAAGCCATTAATATTGTCCCTTTATCCAGTTTATTGTGGTGCCTTTGGAGGCTATTCTCTTCAGTTTTGGAGCTTATTGGAGCAGTGGTTATTCCAACTTGCTTATTCTTCTTGTATTCTTCCACATCTACGGATATATTGTATTAAGATCACCATATTATCTAAATAAAGGTCAGATCTGAAGTTGTTGGTTCTATATTAGTATTCATTGTTTGTATCTTGTCATTTTCTTGTGTTATATTCTCATATCTGTCGATATATTGTATCAATATCACCATATTATATAAATAAAGGTCAGATCTGAAGTTATTGGTTCTATATTACTATTCATTGCTTGTATCTTGTCATTTTATTGTGTTATATGCTGAGATCTATATCTCCATTCTATAATATTCTAAGAATGTACCCTCAATGCACAACTTGATGAAGTAAACCTTCATAACACATTGAAACAATAAACAAACAGTTAAACAATTCTTGGCTCCGAGAAAAAATCAACTTGGGAATATTGTAGTGGTATTCTAGTCCTTTTGCATCTTCAGTGGTATTGGGGCACCTGGCCTATGCCATTTTTTAGGAGTCTTCTTCAACATATGATTTATTTGGAGCTTGACACGATTTCTATAGGAGGAGGGTGCACTGCATCAGAGAGATTCCTTCATTTGGGGTGTCATAACTCCTCCATTCATCTTGAGACTTTACCCAGGGGTTTTTAATCCCCTGATCTACTATTCTACCAATTTTGTAGGGTTTTGGAGGCATAGAGGAGGGAGGCCAAAATATTGGTGATCTACAACCACAGACAAGTACACAACTCAGCCATGGAGAGGGTTTCTAGCTATCAGAGGGAAATAAATTAATATTGTCCCTTTATCCAGTTTATTGTGGTGCCTTTGGAGGCTATTCTCTTAAGTTTTGGAGCTTGTTGGAGAAGTGGTTATTCCATATTTCTTATTCTTCTTGTATTCTTCCATATCTTCAAATATATTGTATCAGGATCACCATATTATCTAAATAAAGGTCAAATCTGAAGTTATTGGTTCTATATTAGTATTCATTGCTTGTATCTTGTCATTTTCTTGTGTTATATTCTCAGATCTATATCTCCATGCTATAATATTCTAAGAACATACCCTCAATGCACAACTTGATGAAGTAAACTTGCATAACACATTGAAACAATAAACAAACAATTAAACAATTCTTGACTCCGAGCAAAAATCAGCTTGGGAATATTATAGTGGTATTCTAGTCCTTTTGCATCTTTAGTGGTATTGGTAGAGAAGAAATATGGGGCTATGTGCATGTGCATGTGCATTGACTACAGGGAATTGAACAAAAAGACTATCAAGAATGGGTACCTCATCCCTAGGATAGATGAGCTATTGGATGAGCTTC
This sequence comes from Picea sitchensis, assembly GCA_010110895.2. NCBI lineage: Eukaryota > Viridiplantae > Streptophyta > Pinopsida > Pinales > Pinaceae > Picea > Picea sitchensis. The sequence continues at coordinate 181,692 of SNQJ01S0012385.1, read as the reverse complement.
ATGGTGTTGTCTACTTCACCAAAATAGACTTGCACTCTCGCTATCATCAAATCAAAATGAGGGAGCAAGATGTGTCCAAAAAAACCTTTAGATGTCATTATGGTCACTATGAATTTTTGGTTATGCCCTTTGGGCTAACTAATGGGCCAGCCACCTTCCAATGTTGCATGAATCATGTCTTCAACAAGCAATTAAGGAAGTTCCTCGTAGTATTCTTTGATGACTTGTTGATTTATAGCAAAACTTGGTAGGATCATCTTCAACATGTAGATCATATCTTGGGCATCATGGAGGGGAAATATTTATATGCTAAAGAGTCCAAATGTGAATTTGGGATGACAGGAGTCCTTTATTTGGGACACATCATTGGAGTGAAAGGAGTATAGGTGCACCAAGAAAAGATACAATCCATACTTGACTGACCAACACCCAAGACTCTTACTGAGTTGAAGGGATTCCTTGGCATATTTTGTTACTACAAGAGGTTTTTCAAAGGCTTCTCCCATCTTTTTGCACCCTTGACATATTTGACCATAAAGGGCGCATTTAAATGGAATCAAGAGGCACATATGACTTTTGACAAAATGAAGAAGGTAATGAGAACGTGTTTCGTACTTTCTTTACCATATTTCTCACAACCCTTCATATTGGAGTGTGATGCCTCAGGTGAGGGCATTGGAGCACTACTTATGCATAATAGGAACCCCATTGCCTATGAGAACCAAAACCTGAGGGGCCCTGAACTTTTATACACCATTTATGACAAAGAGATGTTAGCCATCATGCATGCATTGGCGAAATTCAAACAATACTTAGTTGGGGCCAAATTTGTTTTGAGGACAAATCACAATAGCCTCAAGTACTTTTTGGACCAAAACGACCTAAATGAAAGACATAAAAAATGGGTTAGCAAGATCCAAGCATATGACTTTGACATTGAATTTGTCAAAGGGAAATATAATGTGGTGGCTTATGCTTTATCCAGAAGACCTTTAGTTTATGCCATGACAAATATTTCAATTGACCGGAAGGAGCATCTTTTGGTGGAATATTTTAAAAACAGGCTTGCTTGTGAATTAGGTGGGTAGGTACAGGATGATAACTTCAGGATTGTGGATGAAGTCATATACAAAAAGGGTTGAATCTTCTTGGTTCCTAAGTCAACATTCAAAACACGAGTATTACATGCATGCCATGATTCACCATTGGCAAGGCATCAGGGGTTTGTCAAAACATATAGGTAAGTAAGGGAGAGATTCACATAGAAGGGCATGAAAGAGGATGTGATGCACCATATCAAGGAAAGCTTCACTTGTCAAGAGAACAGGGATTAACACACTCATCCAGGAGGTTTATTACAACCACTCCATATTCCAAAGCATAAATGGGAAACTATATTGATGGATTTAATCATGGGATTTCCCAAGGTCCAGGGAAAGGATTGTATCTTTGTGATTGTGGATAGATTAACAAAATTTGCCCATTTTTTCTCCATTGCCACATATTACAGTGCTTCACAGGTTGCATATTTTTTCTTCAGAGAGATCTTTAGGTTACATGGTTTACCCAAAACCATAGTGAGTGACAGGGACAACAGGTTCATGAGAACCTTTTGACAGGAGTTATTTAAGTTGGTAGGTACGGCCTTGACCCCAAGTACTATCTACCACCCTCAAAATGATGCCAAAACTAAGATAGTCAACAAGTGGGTTGAAGGCTATCTTCGAAATTATGTTTCAGGGCAACAAAAGGCATGGGTTAAGTGGCTTCATTTAGGTGAGTATTGTTACAATACCACCTACCACATGTCTATTTTTATGTCACCTTTCAGGGCCTTATACAACTATGATCCACTCAGCTTTGTGGATATCGTCTTCGATCAAAGTAGATCTCCTATGGTACATGATTGGATTCAACAGAGTAGGGATATACTCAGAGAGATTAAAGACCACCTGCAAAGGGCACAAAATCAGCAAAAGGTACAAGCAAATAAGCACATATTCGAGCGCACATTTGAAGTTCGTGACCTAGTATACTTAAGTCTCCAACCCTACAAACAAGAATCTATTAAGAGGAATGGCGCAGAAAAGATACAACCCCGCTTCTTTGGTCCATATAGGGTAAAACTAAAGGTAGGGGCCATTGCATATGAGCTTTATCTACCCCCAGGAACCAAGATACACAATGTCTTTCATGTATATTGTTTAAAAAGAGCCATAGGGAAACACATCATTCATGTTGAGTAAATACCTCCCTTGGATGAGGAGCGACAATTGATATTGATATTGGAGGAAGTGTTAGAAGTAAGGGAGAAGAGGCTAAGGAGGAGGAACATCAGGGAATACTTTATCAAATGGAAGAACTTACCTATAGAAGATGCTACTTGGGAAAATGAACAGGCTCTTCAGAAGGCAGGGTCCTAATTGCTTGTGGGCAAGCAATTTCTAGTAGGGGATATTGTAATGTACCCCACCTCTTGATAAAGAGGTTGTGAGAGACTTAGTAGTCTAGTTATTCCCACTAAACCATAGTCCCATGAGTCATGGGGACCAAGAAACCCAAATTACTTACCTAAGCACAATGTTATAATTTAAAGATGACTTTGGGGAAAAAGGTAAAGTAAGTGGAGGAAAATACCACATGAGGAAAATAAAATAGTTAACCTTAGGAGGTGGTCAACCAACTCAACAGAGAAATAGATCAGGGGTATAAAAAGAAAAGGAGGGTGCATCTCTCATTATTTTGTATTATTATTAATTTTGCATCTTGAGCTCTAGAGCCAAAGACGTTTTGAGGGATTTGGGATAACAAAATCTAGAGATCAGCATGGTGGTGAAAGATCCCACCTATCCTGGTCTAAGCTTGGTCATGGAGGTGAAATATTCCTCTCCCACCATTCTACATCAACATACAGGTCGCTCAGTCAGTGAAGAAAGAAGGAATGCGCGGTTTCTGATGTTTTCCAGTCGGAGGGCGCACTGGTTGAAGGAATAATATTCGAGCTGGAGATAGGAAGGGGTTTTGGTGGAAAAAACCTATTGGGATCTGATTGATAGGATTGGGGAAACTTGCCTATGCCATTTTTTAGGAGTCTTCTTTAGCCTATGATTTATTTGGAGCTTGGCACAATTTCTAGAGGAGGAGGGTGAATTGAATCATAGAGATTCCTTCATTTGGGGTGTCATAACTCCTCCATTCATCTTTAGACTTTTCCCAGGGGTTTTTAATCCCCTAATCTACTATTCTACCAATTTTGGAGGGTTTTGGAGTTCTAGAGGAGTGAGTGATCCGGATTTTATGAGTAGGACGAAATGAATACAGATTATTAATAGGTGCTAAACACAAAATAAGAGAGATACAATAAAACTGGTTTTCTATTCAATAATGAAATAAGTTGAAACTGTAAAATGCAGTGGAAACAAGCTTGCTAGAATGGTGGCGGCTTATCTCTGAGAAGAGATGTGACGACAGCACGCATTCACAAGAAGAAGGTTACAATGAGGCTCTGAAGGCCTTTTTACAATAAGCAAGAATTCTAAAAACCCTAGACATCCAAAACCCTAACCCTAGGAGATGAAACGCCAAAAGTCATGTGGGCCCCGTTTGGGTAAGCTAGTACATCAACTTCCCGGGGTCGTAACTTTTGCATACGATCTCCA
>SNQJ01S0012385.1:159021-174857 GCA_010110895.2 Picea sitchensis | reverse complement strand
CGGGTATCCTGTACAATTTCTTGTTCAAAGTAATAGTAACACTATGAGGCCTAGACTCATATACAACATGACATTTCCATAAATAAGGTTGGCCCAAAAGAACATCACAAACTTCAAGAGGAGCAACATCACACAGTACCTCGTCTTTTAAGGGCTTGATGCCATACGACANGGCCAACGCGGAGATCGCTTCCTTGGCGGAGCCATCCAATGGTGTAGGGTTGTGGGTGCGGCGTTGTTGGCAGGGCCAACCGCTTGATGACCTCTGCTAAGATGAGGTTCTTCTGGCTACCACTGTCAACGATGAAGTGCAGTGGGGTGCCTTTTACCCACATCTGTGAATGGAAGAGGCACTCTCCTTCTTCTGGCTCATCTGGTTCACCAGGATGGATCTTGGTGGTAGCAACGGTGGCACTGGGTTCCACATCAATGATCCATCTTCCCCTTTCTGGTTCTGTCTCGGAGTCAAAATTTGCATCTAATTTAGAGGCTTTCACTTTGGCCACCAGCGACTGCTTTGAGCGACAGTCAACAGTGTTATGCCAAGGGCTCTTATGGAAGTCGCACCACTTCCCGGTATCTTTCTTTGTCTTTTCAGTGTCCTTATTTGGTTGTGGCTTGTACTGGTTGTCTTGATATTGTCCATCTTTTCTCTATCCTTTGTTCGGTGGGTTGGGGCCGCCCTTTTCTGGCTTGTGTTGTGAGGGGTTCCCAGGCCCAAATTTCCACGTCTTTTGTTTGAGCTTCTGCTCGATTTTGATGGCATATCGGTAGGTTGCGCCAAAGGATGAGATGTATAGAAATTCTATTTCAGTCTATATGTATCTATGCAGAGCACCGTGATACCTGAGAACCAGATGTTTCTCTGAATATTTGATACCCAACTTGGTGCGCAAGGTATGGAAGATATTTGTGAAATCTGCCACTGCTTGGTCTCTTTCTTGCCGCAGTGTGGTCCATTTGGTATATAGGTCGTCATAACTTTTGACAGAGTAGTATTGTTCCTTAATAACATCCTTGAAGGATTCCCAGGTGGTTGTGACTGAAAATAATGAGGTTTCCTCTTTTTCCTTTTGCTCACAGAAAGTTTCCCACCAATCTTTGACATGGGGAATGTCTTTGAGGAGTGCAAAAGTAATCTTTTCTCTATTCGAAAATTTATGAACAGAAAAATACCCTTCTAGTAGATTCAACCACTTGTCTACATCATCTGTGTCTATCTGACCTTCAAATATAGGAATATCAAAGTTTATTTGTACCTTGAAGGGGGTAGCGCCTCCGTTCGAAGAAGATGCATCGCCTGTTGGTAGTCATCGAAGGATTTGCGCGAAGCTATCCATCATCTCATTCCTCTGTTGCGTGAGGGCTTCCTCAATCAATAGTTTGAAAGGATCTCATGTCCCGTCATCTTTCTTTTCTCCTGCCATGGGAGGTTGCTTGGGCGTGCGAGAGCTTCTGTCGTCAAGAGAAACAAGCTTGAGACCCAACTCTTTGTACTCCGACCTCGTTGGGGATATGCATTAAGACGACAAGGAGCAGACCGCTCTAATACCACTGATCCAGATTTTATGAGCAGAACGAAATGAATATAGATTATTAACAGGTGCTTAACACAAAATAACAGAGATACAGTAAAACTGGCTTTCTATTCAATAACGAAATAAGCTGAAACTGTAAAATGCAGTGGAAACAAGCTTGTTGGAATGGTGGCGGCTTATCTCTGAGAAGAGATGTGACGGCAGCGCACATTCACAAGAAGAAGGTTACAATGAGGCTCTGAAGGAATTTTTAAAATAATCAAGAATGCCAAAAACCCTATACATCCAAAACCCTAACCCTAGGAGATGAAACGCCAAAAGTCATGTGGGCCCCGTTTGGGTAAGCTAGTACATCAACTTCCCGGGGTTGTAACTTTTGCATACGATCTCTGTTTTAGGCGTGTGATAGCCCGTTGGAAAGGTATCGCCGAGGATATTCATTTTGGGGGCTCAATTATTCCTTTGGATATCATGTAGGAGCTCGATACCGAAAAACCTTCATTTAGGCCCTCAAAATGGCCCCGGAAGTAAAAACTGCTAAAAATAGTAAATTGCCAAAAAATGTCAGAAAACTGTTTTGAGCTAGTTGGAAAAGGTGGGTGGCCACCGATATCCATATGGATCAGTGAGGCTGAAATCTTTGTGATATACATCCACAAAGAAGTGTGCGACTCAACCAGGGATAGGGTTTCTATCTATCAGAGGGAAAGACATTAATATTGTCCCTTTCTCCAGTTTATTGTGGTGCCTTTGGAGGCTATTCTCTTCATTTGTGGAGCTTTTTGTGTTGATGTTTGGACAACATTGGGAAGAAATTCTCTAAAGATAATAATTAATAAGTAAATGATAATAATAAATAGTTATTTGTTTATTCAAGGGACGCACCCTTTCATGGATGGTCACCTTATGTTCCCTATATATGGAACACTCATTATTGTAATAATATATCGAATATCTCTCATATATCATATGAATAAAAACCAACATGGTATTAGATCTAGAGTGGGCTAAACTCCCTCACGGGAAGGCCCATGATCATCGTAGAAGACATTGCAGCCAAGACTCCTAACGTTCATGGAGATTATTGGGGTACATTTGCGGAAATCGTGGATTATGCAGAGAGCTCTAAAGAGAAGGGGGCATCCTCCAAATAGTCTTTTTCATATCCACACCCGAGAGAGAGGATATTGTTTAGGAGGTGAAAACCGTGAAAGCGAGAGCATGAAATTGTTGAGATGTGGGATATGGAAGAAACTGCATCCACCGTGGAGAAATATTCTAAGAACTCCTGCGCGGATGAACTGAAAGAACTCTGGGAAGAGGACCCGTGGTGACACTGTAGAAGATGATATTGAGTCTGTATAAGATAGCAATGATGATAACTATAACAATTGAAGATTTCTCCTCTGAATAGTAGAATGTTGTCTATTTCTCATCGTGGTTCCACGACTACTGGCTCTGGGAAGGTTATGAGACAATGATGATGATGGTGAATGGATCCTCGTCCTCTATTCCAGCACCCATCATGTAAATTAAAACTCACAGTAGACAGATGCATGGCGAGCAGCAGCAGCAGTCCGGGATTCCAAAGAAAAAAAAAAAAAAACTAACCTCCCCCAACTAGCATGAGAGGCCAACTCTGAATTGGAATCACTGGAGGAGAAGGTACCGACCTCTGACAAAATTTCTCGATGATGAAAGCGACACTAAGAGCATAGACTAGACAACCTGCATTAACGTGAACAATCAGGAATCTCGATTAGGCAAGGCAATGGTGATAGAGTTATGTTGTGTGATGCAACACAATATGTGGTGGGAGGCACTTCCAGATGGCACACCTACACTGATTTCAATTCTTGGTTGCAGGGAAATTTGTTCACACTGGGAGACAATTATTCTAGTATTCGTCGTTGCATAGTGTGATGGAGGTGAGATTTATTTATGATGATATCCCTGTGAAATTGTCTTCGACTCACATAGATATCACGAAGGGATCCATCCTGAAGGTTGAGAACATAGCCCTTGATGCCTCAGATTCGAGGGCACATAAATCAACCATGTCCAATGGAAAGATCACATGGACGTTCAATTGAGGAATCGTGTGAGAGTGAAGATAAGGAAATGGAAATATCCTAAAGTCATAGAAGAGGTCAATTGGGTCTAGTCTGAGTGGTTTGTTCTGCGGGGTGTTATTCTCGACCCAGGTTCAATTCTCGCAAGTACACAAAATTTTCTCTGTACAATGGCTTGGTCAAAATGCATGCAATAAGCCACATTTTGTAGAAGGCTTATGCCTTTTTCACTCAATTAAGAGCACAAAATGTCACTTGAGGGAACCTTAATGTGTGAGGGAAACTCAATGTGTCCTAGAGATGTTTGAGGCAACATTGTGAGACATTCTCTTTGGAGGGTCCTGTGTGGACATGTAGGGGGAAATGTAGACTTCATCCTGACGTGCCTCGGATGGCCAGGAACCAAGACATTGGTTTCATGAGGAAACCTCGATATGTCTTGTGAGACATTCGTTTCATTAGGGAACCTCGATATGTCTTAGACATTGGTTCCATGAGGGAACCTCGATATGTCTTAGACATGTGTTTCACTAGGGAACCATGAGATGTCTAGTATGGACACAGTTCATGAGTGCAACTTGAAGTTGGACACTTCAGGATATTTTGGTGTCTAGTATACATTCATATACCCAAAGAGAAAAGGACCAAACTAGACCCTTCAGGAAGAAAGGGTACATTTGTGGGGTACAATGAGTCTTCGAAGGCATACATACCGAATCTAATCCTTGGTCAGAGATAGATTGAGGTGAGCATAGATGTTACCTTTGAGGAGGAGGTAGCCTTCATGAGATCTAGAGGATCTCACATGGATATTGATAGTGAGAAACAAGAAGAGATGGTTCCTTCTCCCCCCTCCAGTTTATGTTCCCAGAGATATTGTAGTAGGTCAGAAGAGACCTACATGGACTCATTAGACTCTACAGGAGGCATAAAGACATGCAACTCATCATGGTACCTTCCAATAGAGCAAGATACCTCAAATATATATGTGCTATGTCGCAGCTATGAGCCACATCATTGATTCACAACCTTCATGTTACGAGGAGGCACCTAATCAAGCAGTATGGAAAGTTGCCATGATGGAGGAGTATCAGTCCATCATGAAGAATGATGTGTGGTATATTGTTCTGAGACCTGAAAGGAAGTCTGTAGTAACTTCCAAATGGATCTATAAGATCAAACATACAACTGACAGAAGCATCGAGAAGCACAAAGCAAGTTTTGTTGCTAGAGGATTATCTCAGGTGAAGGGAATAGATTATGAGGAGACATTTGCTCTTGTTGCTCGATACACTTCTATTTGAATGGTTATTTCCCTCGCAGCATCCATGGGTTGGAAACTACATCAGATGGATGTGAAGACAACCTTTATCAATGGAGATTTTGGGGAAGAAACATACATCGAGTAGCCAGATGGTTTTGTCATACATGAGAAGGAGTCTCATGTGTGTAAGTTGAAGAAGGTCTTGTATGGACTCAAGAAGGCACCTCGAGCTTGGTATGAGAGGATTGATGGAGACCTGATGAGTTTGGGCTTAAGCAAAAGTGTTGTTGATCCCAACCTGTACTACAAAACTGTTAATGGTGAGGCCCTGATTTTGGTCATCTACATTGATGATTTATTCCTCACAGGTACATAGAGCTTTATTTTTGAATGCAAGTATGCATTGGCCTCTGAGTTCGAGATGAAGGACCTTGGTATGATTCACTACTTCTTGGGACTAACGGTGTAGCAGAGAACTGATGATATCTTCCCGAGTTAGGGGAAGTACACAGCTGAGATATTGAAGAAGTTTGAGATACTGAACTTCAAGCCCATGGCTATACCAATGATGACGAATCTAAAGAAACTAAGTGTGTCTTCTTTCGATTTTGACAAAATTGATATGAATCTGTACAGACAATTGATTGGATAATTGATGTATCTGGTTAACACCAGACCAAATATTTTCTATGCAGTGAGTGCACTTAGCCAGTTTATAAGTCAGTTGAGATAGACACACTAGATTGTTGTGAAACATGTGTTGAGATACTTGTTGGGATTATAACCCAATGTCCCATGTGGAGAGCACATGAGGACATGTCAAGGGAGTTGAACCTTGGCGTCATACACTATGGGAGTTGACCCTAGTGTTTCTAGAGGGTGTAGCCTCTAGAAGTCCACATGGAGTTCCATGTGTGACAAAATTTCTCCAGATCGTACTCCTCTGTGAATTGAGTTGAGTTGATCTGTGAGGATACTTATCCAAGAAGGGATAAGTGGAACACTTATTCGAGAAGGAATAAGTGTAGTTGGGATTATAACCCAACGTCCCTTGTGGAGATCACATGAACCCAACGCCCCTTTGTGGAGATCACATGACGACATGTTAAGGGAGTTGACTTTGACGCCACACACTCATGGGAGTTGACTCCTAAGTGTTTCTAGAGGGTGTAGCCTTCAGAAGTCCAATACGGAGTTCCATGTGGAAAACTTTCTCCGCATTGTACTCCCTCAGAATCGAGTTGAGTTGATGTGTGAGGACACTTATATGAGAATGGATAAGTGTGTTTGAGCTTATATCACAACGTCCCTTGTGGAAAGCACATCAGGACACGTCCCTTGTGGAGAGAAAATGAGGACACGTCCCATGAGGACATGTCCCACGAGGACACATCCCATGAGGAAACATCCTTACGAGGACCTTAGTGTTCCTAGAGGGAGTAGCTCTAGAAGTCCACATGGAGTGCCATGTGACAAATATTTTCACTACCATGGTGGTTTTGTACCAATGTCGGAGACTGTTCCCTCGATTAGGTAGTTGTGTACTACTATGGAAATATACCTCCCTTCCTATTAAGAGGGGAGTGTTGATGTTTCAACATCCGGCATAACTTCTCCTATATTGGGCCGCAGGACCAAGGGAGATAGGATACATTTATCACAAAAGTGCACTTGTGGTAAATGGGCCCAAACATAGTCCTTCCTTGATCATGACAAGGAATAATATGGACTCGAGGTGCTTGAAGTGATTTCCACGTGTCATTTAGCATCAAGCCGACATTCACTCATAGGTGTGTGCCTATGGTGAAAGATCTCGATGTGTTATTTGTCCTAGTCATGGTGACTTGACAAGGACTGATAAAGACACAAGATGATATATGATATTACATGCGGACCCTAAATGAGCCTAAGCTTAGAGAGATTTAATTGTCTTAGAGGGAAAGTCCTAGAAGGACTTTCTCCTCGGTTCAGGTGGGAGAGAGATGTCTTCCAAGACTGACAGACAAGTGTCATGAATCTACGGTGAAGTTTGTATACTTCAAAGACAAGAGTGGCATGTTGCAGAATGTCTCCCTCATTGAGAGGGAGTGTTGATGTTTGGACAACATCGGGAAGACATTCTCTAAATATAATAATTAATAAGTAAGTGATAATAATAAAGAGTTATTTGTTTATTCAAGGGACACACCCTTTCATGGATGGTCACCTTATGTTCCCTATATATGGAACACTCATAATTGTAATAATATATCGAATATCTCTCATATCTCATGTGAATAAAAACCAACATTTTGGAGTAGTGGTTATTCCAGCTTCATTATTCTTCTTGTATTCTTCCATATCTGCATATTTATTGTATCAAGATCACCATATTATCTAAATAAAAGTTAGATATGAAGTTGTTGGTTCTATATCGGTATTCATTGCTTGTATCTTGTCATTTTCTTGTGTTATATGCTCAGATCTATATCTCTGTGCTATAATATTCTAAGAACATACCCTCAATGCGCAACTTGATGAAGTAAACCTGCATAACACATTGAAACAATAAACAAGCAGTTAAACAATTCTTGGCTCTGGGCAAAAATCAGCTTAGAAATATTACATCCAGGATCTCTAAAGTCATCTTGATAATTTTATGATCATGGTAATCGATGGAATGGGCCATAATAAATTGTGTTGGCCTTATATTGTTCATGTGTCAATGAATCTAAAGGAGGAGAATTTTGAGAAAAAATATTTTATTTGGATGCGTGGTTATCAACAAGAGTTCGTTTCCTAGGGTTTACCTATATGTGTCAAATATAATGAAAGAACCAAATTTAATAGTTGTATCAATTATTGATGTACTTAGATCTTGGAAAGGACCTCTTCCAAAAGTTCTTTATGTTTTGTTAGATAATACAAATAGAAAAAGGAAAATTTATATCTTCTATACTTGGAGAGATTAAGCCTTTGTTCATAAAGGTTAAGCTAATGTTTTCACTTGTATACAACATTGATGACCCAATTGCCAAATGTTTAGTCAATCCTTAATTAGATTGAGGAAGACATATGCATAGTCTTCTAACACTATCATATATTGTCAATGGTTCTTAATACTCAGAGCTTGTGATTTTCATGTCAAATGAAACAAATTCACATGAGCCATTTTGTATTAGGAGATTCAAAACACTAATGACATATTGAAATGTTGAATAATCATAACTTCCAACACTATTTTTGAATCAAACAAATTCGTGGTAAGACATATATTTGGGCTAATACATATTGTGACTCTTTGGAATGGGATCTATTTATAGGTTAGCCTTCTTAAGGTACCTTCCAAGTCATACAATTTATGCTTCTTCATTCTCATTACTTATTATAAGCAAAGCAATTACATCTAGAAGAAGACATGGCCATTTTATTGACTAGTTGGTATGTTTGACTAAAATAGAGGACTTAGTTACTCCACCTTATGTTTAATTTGATGAAGTAGATATACATGGAAGGTAAGATTTCTTTAGTGGAAAAAAATAAGTGATATATTTCGATAAAAAAATAGTTTATTGGTCTCTCCATTTCAATGGCCAAAAGTGATTAATAATCAATAAAATGCATGAGAATTAAACCAAAATCAGATAGTTTACAATGATGTTAGTCAATAAGAAGAAAGTAAAATATACTTAGGTGTAAGAAGGACAAGAGAGCATCGTGAAAAGTAACTCATTAAAATGCATGAGAATGAAACCAAAACCAGATAGTTCACAATGATGTTAGTCAATAAGAAGAAAGTAAAATATACTTAGGTGTAAGAAGGACAAGAGAGCATCGTGAATTATCCATAGTGTGGTTTGGAATATTGCATGATCTTGTTGTCAGAACCATGATTACTCTTCTTGTGAGTAAGGATGGCATGGGTCATCCATATTTTATTTTTAAAGTTGTCAAATTAATTTGTGGAGAAAATCAGTGTGAATTAATTATTGTCCAACAGTATCACACTTTATTGTCCAACAGTATCACACTTTATTAAGAGATGGTGTCAATGGAATTTATAAACGAAAAAATAATAGCTAAAAAAACAATATTCGAGGAAAGAAATGAAAGCTTCAAAACCAACATTGGTACATCATGTTTTAGAATTGCAAAATACTAATATCTTAGCATATAAATTTGGATTAATAAAGACGAACCAGCTTCATAAGACAATCCAAGAAATTATTAGAGAAAATATGTCAAAACATAAAAATATTTTTTTAATAAGCATGATCATAATTGGATAAGAAAGTAGTATTAAAAAAAATGATGCTTAACAAATATGTTAACTAAAGTTTTTATGTACTTTGTAAATCATTATATAAGAAAATAGTATTAAAAAAAAATGATGCATGTTAACTAAAGTTTTTATGTACTTTGTAAATCATTATAATTGACATGGAAAATTAACAACCTTACTTTTACTAGGTGTGTGAAGAACTTCGCATTAAACCTATATTATTTTCACTTAGTTATCTGAAAATTATTTACTATTCAAATTGAAACTTTCGTACCTTTAAACTTTTCATTTAAAAAAAAACAGTTATCCTTAAATATATATATATATATATATATATTTAAAAAATAAAATTATATTTTCTTGCTTCTCATCTTTTCATTTTTTCAAAGTACTTATAATTTCAAAGTTAAATTGTCATGTTAAATATAAAAACTTTATAAGGTATAAGATAAATAAAATTTTGTTATTTTGTATTTCATTTTATTGTTTACAAAAAAATATTGATTTTTTTATAATTTTGAAAGTTTTGAGAAATTTTATGTCATAAATGTTTGGAAAAACAATTAGTTTGAAGAAAAATGATCATAAAAGTCCTTTCTCCAAAATATAATTATTTAGGAAATGAAATCCCTTCTCCAAAGTATAATTATTTAGGAAATGTTGCAAAGTATAATTATTTAGGTAATGTTGCACTTCTAAATAAAAATTGAGATCGTTCTTGTTATTTATAGTCTAAGATAAATAAAGTTTTGTTTTCTTGTATCTCATTTCATTGTTTAAAAAAAAAATATTGATTTTTTATAATTTTGAAAATTTTGAGAATTTTTATGTCATAAATGTTTTAAAAAACAACTAGTTTGAAGAAAAATGATTATAAAAGTCCCTTCTCCAAAGTATAATTATTTAGGAAATGTTACACCTCTAAATAAAAATTGAGATCGTTCTTGTTATTTCTACAATGTTGTCATTAATTCTACAATATTATTGTGATTGTATTGTCATCACTACAACATGACATGATATGCAACTAGATTAACTATTTTATAAGATCCAAAGGTAATAAGAAATGGGAAATCAATATAATGGGAGATATTAGATATCAGCACCCTATCAAGTATATGACAACGTTATTAAAGGAAAGACAACCAACTTCAGTACTCCTACCCATGACCATGCCAAAATATAATGTTAGGAATTACTCCTACCCATGGTCATGCAAAACTATAATGTTAGGAATTACTTGGAAGATATCATTAAAATTTTGTCAAGAACCTTGGATCATAGGACTTTACTACACTAAATATAGAAGATAGTAAAAGAAGGAAGAAAGAAAATTTTCACAACAAACCAAAAAATACAAGAAATGGTGGACAACCTGCAACTAGTTGACCATGTCCCTAGAATTAGCATTTTTACATGGAACAATAACCCATAAGGAGCCCACCTAATTGTAAAAAGGTTGGATTGGTTCTTAGTTAGTGAATCAATATTCACAAATCATAGATTAGTGGAATCCTTTAACATCAAAGGAGTTAGCTCTCATCACTATCCAACTTATTGCATCTCCAAAAGAATAGTGACTTTAGTATGCCCCTTTTCATTTTGAAATGATGTGTTTTACTCACTAGATACATTTTGCAACAAAAATCAAAGAGATTAAAGTCAGAGATCTTAAAACAATGGAATGACCTGGCCTTTGGAGGTATCTTTAAAAAATACAAACTCTTAATTAAGAACGATAAGGTTCAAGATGAGATACTTCAACAGGGTCTAACATATGACCTCAATGGTTAAAAACATCCCTTCTCAATAATATATTGGACCAATAACCATGGGAAAAAAAATTGTAGAAGCAAGATTCAAGAATCAAATGGTTAAATGAGGGAGACAAGGACACCATTTTTTAACAATAGAATACCATGAGGAATTGCAAGTCCAACAATATTGGTTGTGTGAAAAAACAATGAGGAGATATATTGGAATCAAGATACAAAATTGAAATTGAATTCCTCTCATATTATGGCCAACTCATGTAACCATCGATGGAAAAATGCAAAATAGTAAACTAATTATGCTTACATATCCCATCATTGGGTAGTATAAATCCAAATTAGGGACTTACACCAAACGGTCTCTCAGAGGTGTTTCAAGAAATAATTGATCTATCATATGTAAATCTCCAAACTTAGATGTATTTCCAACAATTTTTTCCATGTAGTTTTGGGGAGTGGTAGGATATGATACTTGGCAAGTTGTGGAAGAAGAAGAAAGAATAGGAATATCCTTATATCTCTTAATGTTTCTTTTATCATTTGCATCCCTAAGGAGAAAAAGGAAATCACAACTGAAAACTAGAGAGCTAAATCATTGTACGATATAATCTACAAAAATAATTTCCAAGGTGTGTAATACCCTTGTTTCCCCCAATTTGTAAATACAACTATAACTGGCCAAGAGACTATGGCGGACTAAATATGTGTGAATGTTTGATTTGATGAACCCTTGTATAAAAGGGTCAATGTATGAATTTATGTTATTAATAGAATTTGAATATGTGTTGCACAATGCGAAAGGGGGAAAGTTTTCCAAGATAGACCATGGATGTTATGAGAGAGATGGTGAAGGGAGTATGGTTGATATGAACCTCACTAGACCAATACCTACTAGGTTTAATTGATCAACAGTCCGCTGACCCATAAATGAATAACCAGTTCGGATGGTAGTTGGAAGGCCATCCTCAAGAGTTAATGAGGAGATGGGGTAGGGTACCCATCTACAAGGCTTCTAGGCTTGACCACGACTGGGGATTCGGACCCATGAAACCTTGTTGAGGAAGGAAAGAAATGAGGTAATTCGGGGACAGAGACAGATCTGCGAGATAGCATAGTAGAAAAAAACACTCTCCCGAGAAGAGAAATGAATATACTTCGATTATGAAGTTGAGAAAGAGGAGTTGAGAGGTAATCTCGATCTTGTTGTAAGAAGACATGGGCATGGTTTGGATACAAGCTGATAAATGAGGTTGATGAGTGACTGAGGAAATACTCATGCATACCTCCTTGCTTGGAGCAAAGAAAACCAGTTTCCAAGTTCTTGTGGGAGAAGGAGAGTAACCTTCGTCCCTGACTGTTGTGGAGCAAAGAGAAAGAATCTTTGTCGGAGCATCATGGTCTAGCTCGGGGGTGGCCAGTGGTAAATCCAGTAGGAGTGGATGTGCCTATGGTTGGGAGCAAACATGCACCCCTTTCAACAGTTGCTTCACGTTTTCTAGTTCTGATAAGTATTTTCATACTATGTGTATTATATTGAATGTGATGATGAAATATCTGAGTTGATGATTCAGTATTTCAGTATTTGAACAATTATTAGAAAATATCTATGATTTATCTAAAATGTTATATCTATATGATCTTTCAATTTATCTCAGTTTTGCTGCTAGATAGTCATGAGATGTGAATCCACAAGAGAGAGGGGGTAGGATTTACCGAAATGCCTAAGCCCTACCAACCTTGTGAATTTTACCTTAGCGGAAATGTTAAGTCCGAATTATGTGGGAGAAGGGTGTTTTTCCCTTAGACTATTCATGCATCTGACTGAGGGCTCATGCCCATGTCCCTAACCCAATTTCTTCTAAAGGATTAGCGCTTAGTCCCTAGAATTCCAAAGTATCCATGTGACCGGGGTCTGGGAACCCTGCGCTAGTCCGAAAGGGGCTAGCTCTTTCGGCTTCGAGACTTCGAGACTTGTGATTCCACAATCCTCGTAAGTAGTCCAAGTATAAAGTCGTGAATCGACGAGGGTCGTTGATCTGGGGGGTACAAGGTAGATCTCTCTCAACCGTTAGATCGGATATAGGAAGGGAATCGTTAAGCGCTTTAGTGAAATGCTACTTCAGGATAATAGGAATGGCCTAACATCGAAAATCCCAAATGTCAAAGTTACAAAGTTAATCTGGACTATTGAAGTAGGAGGGACACTTGTCCATGGATCAATGGTTATCTAGGAGTCTGGGTATTCATAGATTTAGAAACGTGCGAGTTTTCTCGGAGGTATGAAAGCCGGAGCAAACCCTGGTTGTAGATGTTAGGTACACGTGGCAATAGATCTGGCGTGATCCGGAAGGAAAGTCAGGAGATACATGTCAAACTCTCGAATGTCGAACTCTCGAAGTAACTAGGACTTTTGGGTGAATGGGAACGTGGCAAGCGATCCCGTGGTCTAAAGACTTCGTACTCCAGAGGAATTTGGCCAAGGGTTTTCAAGGTGTGAAAACCGTCGAAGTCGCAAACGTCGAAGTAAATCTCGACCGTTGGTCGAAAAGGACACGTGGCGCAAGATCTGAGAGTATGTAGACTTAGATCTTCGGGGGATTTGCGTCAAGAGGATTCGGTAAGCATCGAAGCCCAAAGCCGTGAAGTAATTAGAACCATAGATCTATGGATCTATGTGGAATCTTGCAAGTTGTTAGATTGAAGGACTGAGTAGTATCAATATATGATGATGTGGCTTGATGATGTCATTTGAGGTGATGTGGACCCACATCACGTGTGCCATGTGTCAACCAGTTTTGGACGATTCACATACCCATTGTGCATGTTAAGGCATGACAAGTGTCACCTCTATGGAGGACACATGTCACCCCTCGATCCTCTTCGTGTGTCAACTATTGGTTCATGTCTGCCTGGCCAACGTGGTTGGTGATGTAATCAGGACCCTGAGAGTTTAGACAACTTCATAGTTTGGAAGATTTAGTGAGTGGTACAATATGGGGAATGTCCAACACAAAACGTAGAAAGTCGAACGTCGACCGTCGAAGGGCCAAGGCCACATGGTGAGATATCGGGAGTTCAAGAGTTTGGTCATAGTGTGGTGAAAAGGAATGCTCAATGAAGATCGTCGAATGGCTAAGGCCACATGGCGATACCTTAGGAATTAGAGGATTAGGAAAAATGTATGTTTAGCACCGAGTACCGAAACCCCCTTTTAACCATAAATATTGGAAGAGAATGTGAACTGTTGATCCCCTCCGTCGTTCGGTGATCTGAGAATTTGAAAACACTTTGGAACTCTAGAAGTCTGGGAACTTCTGAAGTGTCGAAACCCTTTTCTAACGCACGCTCTTAGCTCCTGGTTTTCAGCCCGAGGTCACAAGGAAGACCCCACTAGCTGGTTCAAGAACATAATGAGAGATGTAAGTTTCAGGGAAGCTGTTTAAGAGGCTTTTGGCTTAAGTAAGGGACCAACAATGAACCAGCGAAAGAGAAAATTTGATGCCCCATCCCTACAAAGGCTATTTAGGGGTTGGGTGTGTTACCAGGTGATGGATAATAGGCTCAAATGGATTATTTTGGTGATAATATCTAAAGAGTAAGGAGGGTTTTTCAAATGTGAACAAATTCTAGATAGGGAATTCTGACACAAGAAACAATCTACTCCATGCAAAAACATAAAAAAAAATTTGGTAAAAGTTACTTGATATGTCTAAGGAATATGATAGACTAAACTAGAAATTTTTAAGCAAAATCCAAAAGGCCGTTGGGTTTAATTATTTATGAATTTGATGGGTCAAAATCCGTGTTTCGTCAGTTTTCTTCTCAATCCTTTTGAATGGTATCCCAATTGTGCCCTTCCAATCAAGTAGAGGAATAAAGAAATGGGGGTGGGGGGCTATCACCATATATTTTATAATAATGAGAAAAGGATTAGGTAGATTATAATGCCTACAAAGAAGAAGAGATCAAGGGCAACAAAGTGTCATTCAATACAAGGTCAGATGCACACTTATAATTTGTCCAAAACATAATTTTTATAGAAGGTATTGTCTAGGAAGCTAGATTACTCAAAAATCCCTTTGAGTATTCCTCAAAGATTCATGAGGTAAAATCAATTGGGAGATCTAAAATTGTCTTTTTCAACACCATTAAATGTCCAAGTTCATATGAGTGAGATAAATAATTTTATTAAAGCTTTCATGCCAAGCAAACACTTGGGAGTTCTTTAGTACCCATCAATGGGAGAGAGACAAGCTAGGAGGAGCCTCTCTTGGAGATTCAAAAGAAATAACAATTTGGACATTCCAATATATATCCAAAAGAATAACTTTACTAAAAAAATTAATTGCTCCTTATGCTTCTATTCTTGATCATAATCGCACAAAAAAGATCATAAAAGAAATAGAAAAAAAATATATATATGGGTGGCCCGAGAAAAATGGCCCTTGATATCCCAAAAGAGTAGATGTACTCTAAAAGAGATAGGAGGACTCTAGGAAATTGAACATTTTAACTTGGTCATGTCTAGCAAATTAATGTGGAGATGACACAAAAAAAATCTCGGAAATATGGCCCCAAATATAAGTATGCACCTAACATCCCATACCAGAACATCATGAGAATCACTTCATTTCCCAGTGGATCCCAAATTTGGAATAGTGCAAAAAAGGAATGTGTTTGGTTAAAAAAAGTAAATTTGTTAGAGTTATTTAGTTCATAATGGTTATCTAAACTATATGCTTAATCATATTAATAAAGTCATGTGTTGGATTAAGAGAATCTAAAGGATAGTTTTTCTAAACTATTATTCTTTTTGGGTCGAAAAAGGTAGTAAGATGTATATTCTTATTTCAATCTTTTGGGTCGAAAAAGGTAGTAAGATGTATATTCTTATTTCACCATGAAATATTGAATATAAAGTTTTTTTTC
>SNQJ01S0012385.1:146765-158979 GCA_010110895.2 Picea sitchensis | reverse complement strand
AAAAAAAAAAAAAAACATTGTTAACTTTGCCTAATTCATCGTTTAGTGTTTTAGTAATGATTTAAAGTATATTTAATCATTTTAGGATTTATGCACTTAGGGTTTATGTCGTTCATTTACTATAAAAGGACATGTGTTTTCTCCATTTTATCGTCCAAGAAGTATTTTCTCTCTTCCAAATTCACTTTTGATCTTGGTTTCTTTATGTGTAAGAAGGTGAAGGATTGGGGACTGCATAGATTAGTGATAGATGACACACACCAAGAAAATAAAAGGGATTTTCGACAAAGAAAGCTAAATATTTTATTTTATTTTATTTTATATTGGAGGGTTAAAATATGGTTATTTTTCTAAGAAAGAGAGAAATATTGGGTTTATGTTTCTAGTTTTAAAAGATGGGAAGGGTTTATTTTACCCAATTTAAAGATGGTTTTAGTTTTATATAGGAATTTTGAATATCTCGAATATCAATGATTGTACAACTAGCCAGTAGAATCCATACAATCATCCAAAAGTTGTACCAACCAGTTGCAAGAGGTCGTACATCAACTTCCAAGGATAATTAGTCATAGTAGGAACATGTGAAGATGGTGTACACCATATAAACAACAAATTTAATGCCCAAATTTGGAAATTGACTATTTTGTAAGTCAATTTAACCGAACAACAATAAAATTTGGTCAATTTCATTATAATTTTATAAATCCAACAAGTTATGTGCTATAATTTGTTAGGTTGGATAGGTAATCTTCTTCTTCTGAGTAATTTGTAGTTTGGGGGAGAAAACATAAATTTGTTTAATTTAGCATCCATTTGGCATGTATATGCATTTTTTAACAAGTTTATCATTTTTTAACAATAACATTTGGTTTTATCACTGTAGCTTTTAGTTTGGGGGAGGAAAATCTAGTTTTCTTGGTTGGAAGTCTCTATTTTAGATGCAGAATTTATTTTCAATAACATATAGGATAAATTTTGTGTTCTCATTTTGGTTGTTTTTTAGTACAAGTGGTTGTAATAGTGTGTATTAGGCAAGGAAATGTAGCCAACAAAAATTGGAAATGATAAATCCAAGGTTAATGAGTGAAATAGAGAAGCGGTGATGATGATAAATTTTTCAGTGACTGATAAAATGCTTCCCTAAATGCAAACTAGGGATTATGTTGCAACTATTTAGAAGCAATTGAAGTATTTGCATGAAACTTTAAATAAAGGTAGAGTTGTCTTCCTTAAAAATTATTGTTTTCAATCAAAATGGATAAAAGTGAGTCTTTACAAGATGATTTGTTAAAGATCAAAAACCTTAGAGAACAATTGAATTTCATTAGGCATAAAATGGAAGAAGACATGGTGGTTGACCTGAAGTTTGAATGTTTGATCACCAAACTCTTACAACAAGACAGGTGGTAAAAGCAGTATAGAAGTAGCAGAAGGAATGAGGGTTCAGAAATGGATTTGGAAACCAACTTCAAGGGTGATTGCATTTTTTATAAGACAGTGTGAAAACATCTACTTGGCCCGTATAGGCTCGTGTGCATCTTGTCATTTTACCAATATGACAAATTGGTATATTAGTTATGTCGTTGATGAATCTTTTAATGTTTGTGGGCTTTTGTGGTGGGGAGGAATACAAGGTACAACGCAAGGGAAATGTGTAGATAGCCATGTCAAGTAAAAATTTGGTATTTCTTAATGTTTATATTGAAAGAATGGATAAGAATACAATTTCTATCAATGAAATTATGAAGCACGGACCCCAATTACATGTAATTTTCTGTAATAAAAAATACTACTTCATGGATAAGGTTAGTAAGAAGACACTTTGATATTGAACGACATGGGATTTTTAGGTTGGTTGATGTAAGAGGGGAAAAATAGTATGCTTTAAGTCCCAAGAGAAATCAATATAGTAGTGAGCTTTGGCATCAAAGGTATGGACATTTGAATTTGAGATCTATTTCTTAATTAGGTATAGAAAATTTGGTTGATGAACTTCCAGATATGCAAATTTAGCAAGGAATCTGTGGATCATGTCAAGATGGTAAGAAGCAAAAGATTCTATTTGAAGGGATAGCTTCTTCATTCTCCGATGCCAGGTATATTTTATTGTTTATAGATAATTTTTCTAGGAATATGTGGATGTATTTTTTGAAATTGAAATTGGATGTGTTTAATGAGTTCAAGAAGTTCAAATATTTGGTTAAAAACCAATTTCAGAAGAGCATTAAGGTTATGTGATATTTTTAAGGATTTTCTTTATTCATGTACTCAAGAAGGCATTTAGAGGCAATACAACGCAACATATACTCCACGGAAAAATAGAGTGATAGAAAGGAAAAATATTTCCATTATGGAAATGGCTAGGTGTATGTTAGAGACAAGTGTGTTCTTTACAAGTATTGGAAGTAAGTAGTATACATGCAAGTGTATTTTATCAACTTGTCGCCAACAAAACTAGTACACTAGAAATGTAGAAATTTAGAGAATCATGCAACCAATGCAATTATTAAAATTCACCTCATTTACTTGAGATTTCTCAAATATAACCCTATGAGATTTATGTTCATATTATGGTAGTTGCGGGAGGTATTAACCTCCATATGTAACCTTTGAGTAGAATAGAATATTCTGGAAGCAAGAGAAACCCTAAACAGATGTGTGAAAACCCTAGAAGACATGTCGGCTTAGCATAATATATAATATTAAGGTATTATCCTCTAGAAAGACAAGTCGGCCTCACAAGAAAAAGATAAACAAAAAAGATAATTAATAAAAAGTCAGGTCGGCCTAGCCAAAAAATTCATTGGACAGATTAATATAAATAGAGGACGTCTTGGCTCAATTTTTCACTCACTCTCAATCAGGAAACCAGAAACAGTGTGCAAGTTTGGAGGAGGAGCATCAACAGCAGTTGAAGTTGTACAATTTTCTCTTGTTTACTATTTCTGGTAATTATGCGCTACCCTTGGAAACGTTGCACTCTCTTGGTTATCTGTTGGTTATGGTGTGGCTTCATAGAATTATTCTTTATGTCAAATGTTAAGGTGATCGGGGGTGGATTTGTGCCTATGGTTGGGTGACAATGGCGTAGAATTTTCTATGGTGAAAAAATCACAACATTCTAACAGGTTATGGGCCCACACCACCTTCGGAACAGTCTAACCACTAGAAGGTAGATCCGATACTCTTTGTCAAGCTTGTTGTAGCACAATTGCAATTACAGTGTCAGTTTCTTTGTGCCAGTTGCAGCACCAGTTGCAGTGTCAGTTACAATGCCAGTTGCAGTGTCAGTTGTAGCACCAGTTGCAATGTCAGTTGCAGCAACAGTTGTAGTGTAAGCACCAGTTGTAGTACCAGTTGCAGTGAAAGTTATGTGAAGTATTGGGACTAATTTTTGTTTATTCTAGTGCACCCTAACCCAATGCATCTCCTGGTGTCCTCAGTCAACAAAAACATCAAGTTTGAGTTTTTGGGTCAAAGTCAAAGGTTGAATTTTGGTCAAAATTTGATTTTTGTGATCAAAGTTGAAATTTCAGTGTTTCTAGATTGTTCTAATCATTGAACCTTTTTTATTCAGTTTCTAACCTCTTCTTGTCAATGTGGTGTCTAGTTTCATATTAGAAGACAAGTTGAATGATACTACAAATGTCAAAGGTCTGCACTTGTATATTCTTTTCAAGTTATATCATCCAGCAAAGCATGAGTGTCTTTGCAGGGGATGTACAAGAGACCTTATCCAAGCAATGATTTTGAATTCAGTACATTCATAGGAACAAGCACACCCTCCCTAGTAGTGATGACTCTAGGTTTGATTATTTAAAAATTGATATGTCTCTAGATGTTATGGCATTATTATGATCTTATGTTGCATCTTGATCTATTGAAGTTATGATCATTATATTAACCCCTTAATACTAGAGATACACTTGTTTATCTCCTCTCTAGGATATATTATTTTTCTTATGTAAATGCTTATTGTTTACGAGATGAAGTTGATCTCCTTTAGGAGATGTTCTTGGTTACTAACCTAGACTCTAGGATATATTCCATGGAAGATACCATGGATATTTTTTTGTTCTTGTTTCTTGTTATGGGCAGGACATAAGAGATAAATATGAGAGGGAGTCAGTGATCAATAAGAATCTAGCATAGTTTTGTGATACTTTGTAGAATGCAAAAGGGAATGTAGTAGACGGAAGCGTGGTCCAAGGATTATCTCAGATAGAGAGAGTTGACTTAAGAGTTTGAGATGAAGAATATTGTAAGACTTCATCAGATACATGGTGCAGAAAGGAGTAGTGAGGCTCCATCATTTATCCACATATGAGCAGATAACTTGCATTTGCACTAAGCCTCTGTTTGGGACAAGCTTGGTGGGAATGCAAATGTTTCCCTGGGGGAGTATTGATGATTGTAGCATCGTGTCGATATTCCAATATTGATAAGATGGACTTGATCATGTGGGAATAGACCAAGATGTAATCTTTGAAGGACTAAAGATTTGATTTGATGCTAGATATCCTATGTGTGAATTGCATCGAGCCTTGATACTCTCACAAGTAGATGAGTAGTTAACTCACAAGTAGCTAAGTAGCTAAATCATGAGTAGGTGAGTATCCCTGATAAGCATCAGGTCGACTCTAGATCCACATGAACTTGGTTGTAAACCAGGGGAGATAGGGAACATCTACATCTAGAGTAGATGTGCCCTGACATTGTCTTCAACAGACTGAAGACTTGAGGTGCTTTAGGTGCAATTCCACGTGTCTGATATCATCGAGTTGAATGCATTCATGGAGTGATCCTATGAGAGAATAACCATGCAGTGTTTGTGGCTCTGATGTCATCATAACACTTATCATGGGACAAGAATGACCCGAGGTGCGAGACACACATGTCCGATAGCATCGAGCTAAATGCATCCACGCAGTGATCTATGAGAGGATCAACTATGAGGTGAGTGTGGCTTTAATGAGGTCATGATTCTCGTCATGGGACAAGAATGACCTGAGGTGCTAAACACATGGTGGTGGATATGGATCATCAATATAGATAAATGGGGCTCATGTACATTATGATATTTCCTATGACAGAAGAATACCAACAACAAGTACAACGATGTGTTTTGATTATTTCTACCAGATGATGTTGATAGTAATGATGATACTTATGATGATGCTACCAGTAGAATGGTCTAAAATACAATGTGAGTCTTTCCCATTACATGTGAAGATGGATGGATGTGTTTGAGACCATTAATACCTCCCTAGCTAAGAGGGAGTGTTGATATTATGGTAGTTGCAGGAGGTATTAACCTCCATATGTAACCTTTGACTAGAATAAAATATTATGGAAGCAAGAGAAACCCTAAACAGATGTGTGAAAACCCTAGAATACATGTCGGCTCAGCAAAATATATAATATTAAGGTATTATCCTCCAGGAAGACAAGTCGGCCTCACAGGAAAAAGATAAATAGAAAATATAATTACCAGAAAGTCAAGTTGACCCAACCAGAAAATTCACTGGACAGATTAATATAAATAGAGGATGTATTGGCTCATTTGTTCACTCGCTCTCACTCAGGAAACCAGAAACAATGTGCAAGTTTGGAGGAGGAGCAAAAACAGTTGCAGTTGTACGGTTTTATCTTGTCTAGTCTTTCTAGTACTTTCTCTTGTGTGCTACCCTTAGAAAAGGTGCGCTCTCTTGGTTATATGTTGGTTATGGTGTGGCTTCCTGGAATCATTCTTTTTGTCAAAATTAAGGTGCTCGAGGGTGGCTTTGTGCCTATGGTTGGGTGACAATGGTGTACCATTGTCTATGGTGAAACGATCACAAAATTCTAACACTTTCAGCCTTAGGGATGATCTGAATTAAATTATAGCAGTAATATTTCACTTCCCTTCAACCCAATTTTTCCTAGAAACCAAAGAGAATAAATACAATATGAGTATACTTCAATACCACAATGCTACAACCCTTAGTACATATTTTTCAAGGAATACAATAAATCTAAAATGTCTTATTACAATAGATTATAACAACAAAAAATATGCTCATCTATCTTGTGGGTATGTCTTAAATCACTTAACCAATTCATCTATATGTTATGTCAAATCAACGTGAATAAGGGGTCAAATCTACTCAATCAAGAAGATAACATAATCTATCTACAAACACACAATATTTGTACATCTAGAAACTTCATATATATGTAAAAGATGAAGTACCATATCTTTATCGCAAATTTAGTGCAAGCCAAGATCTCCAAATCCTATCTAGGAAAATCATAAGAAAACCCTAGCCACCAGATCCTAGCTAAGAATCACTCCCAACTAAAGTTTTTCACTCCACCAAAGATGCTCTACAAGTTAGCATCAACACCAACAAGTCCTCCTTGGTACATATACAAGCTATCACACAAGCTCTATGCACTAGCATTGTTGTCTTCCTTGGGGTTTGCAAATCCTAGAAATGTTTCTAGTGTATCACTCTTAAACAAGGTGTTAGTGTAACACTCCTCTTCCACAGTGATATCCAAGTGTCCTCATACAAGGCCTCAACCCAAGCATTTTCAAGTCA
Organism: Picea sitchensis; assembly: GCA_010110895.2. Lineage (NCBI taxonomy): Eukaryota > Viridiplantae > Streptophyta > Pinopsida > Pinales > Pinaceae > Picea > Picea sitchensis. The sequence goes on along the minus strand of SNQJ01S0012385.1, from coordinate 152,395 downwards.
ATAATCCAACCTCCAAGGTATATATCACATAGTCCCAAGTTCCAAGGGCTAAGTGTCCTCCTCCAAGTGCATAACACTTCTCCTTCTAGGTAGGTACCTCCTCTAATCAATAAATTGACTCCTCCATTATTTGCACTCAATGGGTTAATCATCATGTCAATCAAGGTAACAACCTCCTAAGTAAGAGTGTTATGATAGCACTCTAACCAAGTTCAACTACCAAAATAGAACCATCAATATGCCCATCAACCATAACCAAGGGGTTAGGAGACCTATCACTCTCCTGTCAAGGTGGAAAAAACTTGGAGTAGCTCAAAAAAATAACAAAGAATCCGAGAGAGGAATCATGGGATGGACGAAAACCCCCAGTAAGACATCTTAATTTTTTTGGTTCAATGGCATATGCAAGGGTTCTTAAAGAAAAATGAATCAAACTTGATGCAAAATTCCAAATATAGATTCTCATAGGATACAATGGAAACCATAAAGTTTTTTTATGTTGAAACTAACCCAGCGTGCCCTAGTTGTGATGTGATAGTTAATGGAAGTGCAGGGTTGTACTAGGAAAAAATAATAATAATAAAATCATATTTGAAAGTTGTTGAAAATGAAGAGAATATGGTCGAAAAAATAGGTTCACTAGATGGGGTAAATCGAAAATAGGTAGGAATCACCCCTCAACATGATTCTCATGAATTTTCTAGCCAAGAGGATGCTAGAAATAGCTTAGATCAACATGAAACCGGCGTTATTTTGTAGCGGGAGAGAAAGAAAAGACCAAATGGTGGCACATTGTCTATAATGATGCTCACTTGGATGAAATACCCGATATGACCTAGGAACGTAGACCAAAAAAGGTAAGGCATCTAATACAATGAATTATAATTATAAGGCTCACGGGGATGTAGTAGCTAGTATCAATCAGGAAGGTAGATCAAAAAGAGGTTAACACATCCAATACGATAAAAATAAATAAAAATTATGCTAACCTTCAAAACTCCTTGCAACCTCAAGATTACGAAGAAGCCAGAGACAACGCAAAATGGAAAAAGGATATGCAATTCAAGCATGAGAATTGTATGAAGAATCAAACACGGGCTCTCACAAAGCTACCTCTAGGAAAGAAACACATTGTCTAAAAAAAGATCTATAAAGTCGAGTATAAGATAGATGGGATGCTTGACCAACACAAAAAAACATTGGTTTCCAAGGGAATTTCTCACACATAAGGGATTAATTATGGGTAGACATTTGCATAATCTGGATAGAAACTACATTAGATGGATCTTAAGTGTTCCTTCCTTAATGGAGATCTTGTAACATCTAGTTCCACTAATCACATTTTATACCATTGATTTATTCTTTGAGGACACTTGCGAGCAAGTGATCCAGTTAAAACATGATACTTTATTATTAGTTGTTTTGGTTTATGAGTTAAAAATGATGGCATCATTGAATATTGAAATTTGATATGTTAATTATATTGATGTATAGCATTGATAGGTATTATGATGAGGTTTCATGAGTGTGCAGGAGACATGACACAATAAGGATGTTGATGGCATCGACAGAACACCTTGGACTCTGGATTGAGTCAGGGAGTGGACTATTGAATTTGATTATGAGTAATTGATTTTATTACGCATGTGTTATGATGATGATTTCAGTTATGGATTTCATGTATGAGAATTATTAATATTATTTTTGTCAGTGCATGCAGGCATTTTAACGCTTGCTAATACGACTCACATATGGACTAAAGGGCCCATACAGAGATATCAGATAGATTAGGGAGAGGTGTGGAAGCGTCCATGTTACATCCTAATAGCACTCTTGTGGTGACCTGAAATGAATGTTAACAACTACCTTGTTCCATATAGGTTCACGATGTCATGAGGGCAGACTCAGACAGCCGCTCATGAGGATTTATGGGGGGAACGTAATAAGGAGGATTCATTATTCCTCAGTAAGCCCTTAGTCTCACACAAGGTCAACAAGTGGAGTATTGACTCCAAGCATCAGACAACTTCCAAACTAAGTCAAATGGTGAGTGGCACCCTTGGAGCACGTAGGTGCATCTTGAAGGGCACGTCGCATGAATAAATTAATGAGTTAAAAAAAATCTAGAAGACCTTAGAGAATAAAAGTCTAATTGTTATGCCTAAATAAATTGTATAGAAATATATCTAAGGGACATTAGACTAAGTAAAATCTAGAAAAATGGAGTTTAAATTTAAGACATATGCACAATGTGTGCAAGAAATTAATAAAAATATTTTTAAATTAAAAGAAATTATTTCATGAGTTAGTGTGGTGTCAACATAGAGTTAGAATCCTAATTCATCTAGAATCTAAATCATAACTAAGAGAATATTCCTAATCAAACTCAAACTACAAATTAGTTAGGAGACACAATAAAGGAGAAATTGGGGAACTAGGGGACAACTAGGAGAAAATCTAGGAACTAATTGAGGAGGTGAGAAAAAATTCAATTTTTGTTTAATTAAAAAGAAATAAAACATGTGCAACTTGAGGAAAGAGTGACATGTGTTGGGGGTGAATAAAAGGTCAGTAGTTGATAGCACCATTACTTCTTGTTGNTTTAATTTCATAAACTTGCTTACTCATTATGAACAGTATGGAAGGATTTTAACATGGTTAGAGGGTGGAGGACGAGTAGACGTCGGGGTGTGGGAGGAAGAGGTATGCCTACTCCAAGTACATCCACACCCGAGGGATCTGCTCCACAAGGAGAAGAGCCTACTATTGAGCAGGAGCATGTTGTAGTGGATGATGTCATGGGTATGATGAGGTCTTTTCAAAGGATGTCATAGGCATTGATAAATCGCCTTGATCATGATGAGGGAAGGGAATTTGTACCCAATGAGGGTTCACAACGCCCTCATGTAGTTAGTGGCAGTGTTCATAGAGAACTCGAGAAGGTAAAATTTCTCAAGTTCTGGGTTCCACAGACGGTTTAGTCATCGAAGCTTGGTTGGAGAATATGGCAATGTGTTTTTCATTGCACGATTATACCTCCAACATGAAGGTTCGTATGGCGGTTTTTCAGCTAAAAGAGAGTGTGCTTCTTTGGTGGAAGACACTCTTACCATAGCTGAATATGGCCATTGAAGACGTGTCTTGGGAATTGTTCGAGGAGTGATTATGAGAGAGGTACCTATCTAATGAGTTCACTGAGCGCCATCTTAATGAATTCAATGCTTTATGACAGGGTAGTCATATAGTACCTGAGTATGAGGATAGATTCGTGGAGTTTCTTAGATATGCATTGCACCTGAACATTGAAAAGTTAAAGGTGAATGAGTTTTTGTTTGGTCTCAACTACAAAATTTGTGCTAAGGTGAGGATCCTGATGCCTCGGACTTTGCATGATGTAGTACATAAATATTTTATCACTAAGGAAGAATTGAACAGTGGAGGTCAGGGTAGAAATCATTCCAGGCAGATAGTACAAACTCCACATAGAGCGTCACAGTAGCAGACATCTATTAGACGGACTTTTGGGCACCATGATACACCCAGAGGACATTTATTTTCTACACCACACAAATAGGCTACCAATAAAAGGACTCTCTATAGAGCACCACCGCAGTAGTAGATGCATCATCCTCAACAAAAGCAACAGTATAGATCTATTATGTAGAACATATCAGGGCCTCATAACCCTAGACCAACATATTCTTCCTCTGGAACTAGGGACACCAGATTTAAGAACGGACTTTGGACTTGTGTAGAGCCCCACTATCNATCATATAGATTTTCCTATAGAGAAGGAAATGTTGTTGGTGTTGATATTATGGTAGTTGCAGGAGGTATTTACCTCCATGTGTAAACCTGACGAGAATAGAATATTCTGGGAAGCAAGAAGAAACCCTAATTAGTTGGCTAATAACCCTAGAATACAAGTCAGCTCAAGAGGATAACTTGTATTAGGTTATTAGCTTCCAAGAGAAGAAGTTGGCTAAAGGAAATATTATATACTAAGTAAATAGGCACCCAGAATGAGAAGTCGGCCCAGGCAATTTGCTAATTTTAGTATAAATATAGGAGGCCAGTCTTCATTCTGGCAGGCATTCTCAGAACTGCAGAAGCATCAATTGTGTGCACTGCAGTTGGCCAGTTTGTGCGCAAATTTGGAGGAGAGTTGTCGTTGCAGCTGTTGCAGCTAGCAGATTTCAGTTTTGGCTTGGAATATCTCTTGTTTATGGTTTGGACTCTCTGATCAGCTCCTTCTTGGTGTGCTATCCTTGGAGAAATGTGTTCCACCCTTTGTTTGGCTATCTAGCCTAGGGTTTTCTTCCGGAATGATTCTCTGTAAAGGTTAAGGTTCTCGGGGGTGACTTCGACATATGGTTGGGTGAAAATAGTGATATTGTCTATGGTTAAACGTGTTAATATTATGGTAGTTGTGGGAGGTATTTACCTCCACGTGTGAACCTGACAAGAATAGAAGACTCTGAAAAGAAAGAGTAAACCCTAATGAGTTGGCTAATAACCTTAGAAGTATTGTCATCTCAAGAATATAATTTATATTAGGTTATTACCCTCCAAGAGAAGAAGTCAACCATAAATAATAATAATATACTGAACAGACACATATCCAGAAGGAGAAGTCGACCCCAGCAAATCTAGCAGAACCAGTATAAATACAGGGCACCAGTTCTCATTTTGACATATCTCAAAATTGCAGTTCCTAGTTTGGTGCGCACTGCAGTTCCCAGTTTGGTGCGCTCATGTGGAGGAGGGTTGCAGGTGCAGCTGCAGCAATAGCTAGTTTTCAGTATGGGTTTGGACTATCTCTTGGCTAGGGTTTGGACTATCTGATCAGCTATTGTTGGTGCGTTATCCTTGGAGGAAGATGTGCTACAACTTGTTTGGTTATCTAGCCTAGGGTTTGCTTCCGGAGTAATTCTCAGTCAAGGTTAAGGTGCTCGGAGGGTGGCTTCGGCTTATGGTTGGGTGACGAGGGTATCGTCAATTGTAAAACAAGCACACAATATTCTATATTCTAACAGGTTATGGGCCCACACCTCCTTCAGTCAGTCTAAACGCTGGAAGGAAACATAGCCGATAGGATATTGAGCTCATTGAGGAACTGTCGCTAGGATTACTAGCAAAAGAAGCTTCCAAGACACTACCGTTAGGGTTACTATCAGGAGCAGTTGCAGAAACCCTGATCCTCTTATTGAGGCACCTTAAGTGAATGGATTTACCTAATCTCCAGATAGATCAGTGTGCCTTAGCCTAGCGCATCTCCTGATACTCTCAGCAAGCCAAGACGTGAAGTTTGAATTTTTGGTCAAAATATAGGGTTTGACCAAGTCAAAGCAAGCCATGATTAACTCTATGAAATCTAAGAACAAGTTATATGGAGCCTCTAACTTCAAAGTGTGGAAGACAAGGATTGACCTCATCCTTCCCAAGAATAAAGTGTTGGATATCGTGAAAGGAAAGATCGTGAAGCCAGAGTTTGAAGAAGGAAAAGAGAAGGAACCACAGAACGTTGCAGCTATGGAGAAGTTCAAAGATGTTGACATCAATGCTATGAGTATCATATTGGATTCCATAAAAGACCACTTGATACCCTACATCTCCCATCTTGACTCATC
>SNQJ01S0012385.1:129674-142825 GCA_010110895.2 Picea sitchensis | reverse complement strand
AATAAATACGATGATCAAGCCTTCACAACAAGATTCAAGAATTTCAGGAACAAAAGGAAGTTTGGTTCAAGGAAGAAGCCAAATCAAGAGAAAGATATGTCAGAAATACAATGCGTCAACTGTCGAAAGTATGGTCACTACAAGAATCAGTGTCCTGAGCTGAAGAAAAGGAAGGAGACACATGAAGCATCAGTTGTCGAAGAAAAGGAACCTTCAAAGAAGATTAAGCAAGATGAAACATACTTCTTCTTCTAAGACAAGGTAAACAACACTCTTCATACTTCTTTTACATACCATGTTTTTTGTACATATCTTGCATATCTATTTATTAGAAGATAATATGTTCAAAGAGAAACTATACTTATGGAAGAACAACAATATAAGGATTGTTACAAGTCAGACAATACACATGAAAGGATGAAGTACATCAACAACCGCTGGCAACAATTCATGTGGAAGTTATTATCAGAATCAATCTTGAAGAAGCCTAGAAGAAGTAAAGACAGAAAGAAGTCAGCAATCAAGAGGAAATTGGAAAAGGATTTGTGACACTTTGCAGAAGGAAATAAGGATGCAGACAGAAGCATGGACTCTCCTATATGGATGAAGTTGATTATATTATCAAAAGAAGAACATGCATTCATGAATGAAGAAAGGATTAGGAGGGAGCTAATCCTAAATTATATGATCCATTGAAGATGATGAAGTATGTATCCATGGTAGCAACCATGAAAAGCAACACGTGTTTAGTATGACTTTACAAGAAGTCTTCTTCGAAAAGAAGCCTTAAATTAATCCTTGGTTGTCCATCCACATCCATGATCCTATGATGAAAGAAAGAAGTTGGAGCATGGAATCTATAGAAAACTCCATGAACTCAAGGGCTAAAGAGAAACATGAGGAAGAACATGAAGATTCCAAGAGAGAAAGAAAAGACAGAACAATCAGTCAGTGTCTCGAGAATCACAAGACTACCGGCCTGATATGAACTCACTAAAAGAAATCAAGCAGAGGAACTGAAAGTTGTGATGAAGAACAATGTATGGAAGACTTATGAATGAAAGAATTGCAAGATCCAGAACTAGAGGTTCTCCCAGATGGAGGGAGAAGACTATGATGATTGCTTGTAAACCAGACATACCTCTACATGAGCTAGTATATCATCCGCAATATCCATAGGTTGGAGTTTACATGTAGAGCAACCTCAAAGGATTTGAGGTATACCAAAAAGAGACCCTTGTATGCAGATGGAAGAAGATCTTGTATGGATTCAAACAACTTGTTGCAGAGCCTTCAATACACAATAGAAGTGTGGTGAAAATATTTGTATAACATAGATATTGTATCAGAATGGTTACTTAGAAATCCAGGATGATGGATTGCTAATCCATGACAAAATCTCATAGATATGTTCCAGTTTGAGCCCTGCCACGATGTTATGAGCTAGTAGGAAACAAAATATGAATCCAACAATGATATACTACATTGATCAGAGTTATATAAATCTTTCAGAGAAAACTAGTGTTCTAGAAAGACCGACGTACATTGAGATCAAGCATTACACTCTCCAGAAAAGAGAAGTGGTTCTCCAATATATATCTCCACAGATGAGCAAATAAGCAGACATTTTGGTGAAGCCTCTGTCCAAGATGAACAATTTTGTGTACTCAAGTTGGAGCTTATGGAGACAACTTCATTATTGAAAAAGGAAGAGATGACTCCTGGGTTAGGAGGGAGCACTGATGTGTTATTGATTTATGGGCAGTCATTTTTTCAAGTTTGAAAAATGGTCCAGGAAGTTCCTTTCCAGTTCGAAAAGTGGTTTGAGATTTCTGACAGACAGGCATTTTCCAATTCGGAAAATGGTCCAGATCAAATGATCATTTTCGTAATTATAGACAATGATTCCCTTTGTGGTTAACATAGGGAATGATCAAGGACAGTCTCTCTTCTTGACGGTCACTCTTAGTAGTGGTAAAGAAGACTTGTCCACCTCGTCGGACAGTCATTCTTTCGAAGCTCACAGTTGTGAGCAGTTTCGAAGAATGGTCTGTTTTGGAGGTGTTAGTAACATTTCTTGTCCTGGGCACAAGAGAATTTAGGTCTGCAAGTTGCATGAGAAGCGCCCGAGCGCAGCACGGGAAATCTCGTTTCAGGCTTCCAAGCAAGTAAGCGGGCGAAATTATATTTTCGACGGTCCAGATTCATCCATAGGAGCAGATCAACGATTGGAGGGAAATCGCGGTTAGCGGAGTTGCATCGAGATTAGCGCAATAGATAGTGCCCATATTGCATGCAGGAAAGGATAGCATACGTCCATCTAAAGGACACATGGCACGAGATCTAGTCACGTCGGCATTTCATCATTCGGGAGTTCGAAGGGTGAAAGTTCCATGTCGTTCTACATCTTGAAACCCCGAAGAGACGAAAGCACCCAAAGTCGGGCCCGCGGTATCACGGAGCAGTCTCAGCCATCCATCCAAAGGGGACACCTGGTGCACGATTAGGCTCCTCACATTTTCGCCCATCACGACTTCGAAGTGCAAGGAGCGTCTCCATCATATTCCTGAGGCACGAGGTGCCAAGAGAGTCCAGGACCCGGGGCCCACAGCATCGTCGGGTGAGTTCAGGACCGTTAGATATGAGAGGGACGTGTGGCGCCCAATTAAGCCATCTCAGTGTTTCTCTCATCGCGACTGTGATAAGATGGGATTAGCTCCTTCCTATTCATGAACGCTGAAAGTTCCTTTGAAAGTAAACACAGGTTCACAGCCCGTGATCACTTGGGAAATAAAAAGAGTTGTGTAGGAGGGGCCAAAGGTGTCGAGTTGGGTCACAGGAGGGATCATCGCAATCTCCAAGTGCCATCTGATTCGACCTCAATCTTGGTTTTTGCTTGGAGTAAATGAAGGTGAGAAGGGGTGGTTGAAACCTCTCCTCATTCATTAAGTTTAGGGTATGGAGGGTCTGGAAAGCTGTCTACCCGAGAGAGTCATGTGTACCAATTTTTCTAAAGAAGCCATGTCGAGTCCTTGACTAGCCGAAGAGGTTTGCACACGCTAACTCGGCACTTAATGGCTCATCTACTCCCCTTGCAGGAGCCATGCGTAGTTAAGGTGGCATCTGATGAAGAATATCCATCCGAATTTGGCTGAAGGGACACCAAGCCTTGGATGACTGAGAACGCCTCTGTTAGGCAAATTCTTCTGAGTATATAGACTCAATATTTATATTTTTGTAATCATCAATGGTTGAGCAAGGCTCCCGGGTTGTAAAACTTTAATGAAGCACTGTTATTCTGGTTATGACTTCTTGCCTTATTAATGTCAGTTTCTTTCACGTCTTTGTTTACACTGTGTTAGAGCAGCTCGGAATTGGAGGATCCAGTCGAGTTGTAATTGTTATAGGATGATGTAGGTTGGATCACTGTAACAGTTGCATCATTTCTAATCGGTCTCTGTGATTTCCTTAATGTTGAACGACTTGGAATTGGAGGATCCAGTCAAGTCCCCCTTTCAGTTTCCCGAAGCCCTGAACCAAGAGGATCTTGCATTTAGAGTTTTTCTTCTACAAAATGTTGAAAGGCATGTTGCCTGAGGTAGTTTGCTCACTCTTCTTACCAAGTCTTCCACCTATTCATCTTTTAAGCGACTCACTGAATGAATTTAGATCAAGACCTCCTTTGTTCCTTGCATACCAGACCCAGTCCCTGAGCTAGAGTGATATCTCCCCGAGTCTCTATCCATTTGATCACCCATTAAAAACTATCGTGACATAAAACTGATGGGCGTTGGGATCTTCTCCTGCAAGCAATCCAGGAGTGACTTTTGACGCTAACATTTCTGGCGCCATTGTCGGGGATCGAAGTTGAAGATTTTCCCCGGGATTGAATGACATTGAGCCTCTGATTCTGAAGGTGCATCAGGTATCAGAGCCTTTGAATATTGCTACTGTGCACCTGGCGACTCCATTGTGACGACTCCACTGTGGCGAACCTACCGCGTTAATTGTGGCTTTCAGAGGTAGACACACGCGGTCCCATCCACAGCTGCCTCTGTCTACACCTAAAACCGATCCGGAGGTGGTTCTCAGAAAAGGAAATGCCTCTGAAGAAGAAGCTTCCACCGTCGAACCAGATAATCCACCATCTCCTTCTGTAGGAACTCCATTTTCTCCTCCTCAGTTTCTTAACAGACCTCTTTCTGAGGTTTCCCATTTCTTGAATTTCGGGAGTGTTCCTGCCGATTTTTCCCCTCCTGGTCTGGCATTGGAGGGAGAAACCCTTGTCACTCCCCTCTCCTATGAAGTTGTACTTTGGTGTAGACCCAGGACTGCAGAAGATTTCCCTGCTCCTATCTTTACCACTCCTCCTCTTGTTATTGTTACCACTCCTGCACAAAAAGGAGCATTTGCTGACTTGAGCCTGTTAGCCTTCTCCTTAAATCCCCTTTTGTTTTCCATCCCACTTCGAGACTCATTCCCAGTAGCCCCTTCGCGAACTCCTTCTCCTCCAAGTTCTCCCCCACCTAATATTCCTATGGTTGGTGCTAATCCCCCTCTAAATAGAATGGACGCCATAGTCGCTGCCAGATATGCTTCCTTAATCCTACCCCATCCTATGAATCCTCTCCCTGTTGGAGATTACTTGAAGTATATGCCCAATTTCACTAGGGAAGGGGACATAACTGCGAAATAGCACCTGGCTTCTTTCTACAGTTATGCAGACAACCTAAACATTGAAAATGAAGATGTCTGGATGAGAGTCTTCGTCCAGATCCTGGATGGTGAGGTGAGGAAGTGGTTTAGAGGATTGGCCCCTGGATCTATTGTTGGGATCGAAGCCCTGGATAGTGTTTTCCTGAGGCAGTGGGGAGACATGAAGGATTTCATGTATTACATGATAGAGTTTGGGTCTCTGAAGAAGATGGAAGAAGAGTCTCTCTCTGACTTTTCCAAAAGATTCAATAAGATGTATAATAAAATTCCTGTTGAAATAAAACCCTCAGAAGCCTCGGCCAAGATTTCTTATGCTAGTGTGTTTGGCCCCGACTTCTGTCTTTTATTGAGAGAAAGAAGAGCCACCTCCTTATCTCAAATGAAAGATGCAGCCATAGAAGTGGAATCCAATGTATTAGAAATTGATAGACTGAGGAACAAGGCCGACGCAGACAGAAGGAAGGGAAGATCGGAAGCCTCAACTTCTGGCCCATCGGTGCCCCACCCTCAAGTGGATGAACTGACCAAGATGGTGAAGTCTATGTCTGCAGAGATGGAGAGAATGAAGGTGGAGGGGATGAAAGCATACAAGGGCCCTCAAAACACCAAAAACAAAGGAGGTTTCAGGAGGTCAAACAATATTACTTCCCCGACTGTGCAAAGAGAGAGGGGAAGAGACAGAGAAGACCAAAAAATTCAGGCTCCTTTTCAAAACCATTTTGTGGCCGAGGGGGAAGAAGAGGAAACAGATGAGATTGATCCTGAAATCCATTGCTTCGGGGACACTCCTCCTTTTCCTCATCTCACTCAATCATCATACGAGGAGTCTCTCATGGACAGTCAGCTAAATGAACTGAGCAGGGGAGACAAGACTAGTGGCAGCCAAGGCAGGTATGATTTGAGGTCTAAGAAAAATACAGTAGCACCTGATGTTCCTGAGCAGTCCACTAGAACAGAGAAACCTGCTAATGAAGTGGCGGACAGTCATAGAGGTAAGAAGCCCCGACCCCTCTCTCCCATAGTCCAGAGTCATGTTCCCGAAATAAGAGAAATCTCGAAGCTTACATCTTCTTTTAATTTCGAGCATGAAATTCAAAAGATCAGAATCCATGTGCCCCTAACCGAGTTGAGTAAACATGAAGGGTTCAAGAAACGCTTCTCTGATCTTTTACAGTCTAAGGTCACATGCCTTCCCACAGACTCCATCAATTTGCAAGATGAAAATCCTGCAGTTATTCTAGGTCCTATGGTAGAATACAGGAATGACTCATCCCCTCCCTTCTACACTTCCTTGAACATACATGACAAGGTACTGCACAACTGCTTGATGGATTCGGGGGCTTCTCACAACCTCATGCCCAAAACTGTCATGGAAGAGTTAGGGCTAGAAGTCACCCAAGCCTATCATGACCTCTATTCCTTTGACTCCATAAAATTTCAATGTCTAGGAGTTATCAAGGACCTGGTCGCGACCTTGTTTCAGTTGCCCATGAAAAGTGTGGTCATGGATGTTGTAGTGGCTAATGTCCCCCCTAAGTTCGGTATGTTGTTATCAATATCTTGGATAAAAAGACTGGGGGGAACTTTGTAGATGGACCTCACATATGCTACTATCCCAGTGTTTGGAGGAGAACATAGGAGGCTATATAAGGAAGCCCAACTGGCCTATATAATCAGTGATGAGGCCAACCCTACCAACCATCCCATTTTTTCCTTGGACACTAATTTAGGTTCCAGTGTAATAAAACTTGCTAACGCTCCCTAGCCTCCTCTGAAACTCAGAAAGCCACCCACCACTTCCCATAAATTTCCTCCCTCCATCACCCCTGTCTGGGAAATGTTCTTTGATGGAGCCTTTTTCAGGGAAGGCGCTGGTGTTGGGGTGTTTTTTGTGTCACCCGCTCAAGAAACCATATCTCTATCATACAAATTAGAATTTGAAGCTACCAACAATGTGGCAGAGTATGAAGCTCTTGTCCTAGGATTGAGAGCCGCAAAGGAAATGGGAATTCAGGAGGTAGCGGTGTTCAGAGATGCAGAGTTCGTGGTCCAGCAGATCATAAACTCTTATCAGGCTAAGAATCCTCGACTCAGGAGCTACAAAAATGAGGTATGGGACTTAATTGACAGTTTCTTCTTAGCATTCAACATTTCTTTTGTCCCAAGAGAGAAGAACATAATGGCAGATTCCTTGGCTACATCAGCAAACAATTTCAAAGTACCCTTGCCGCCCAAATTCAGATATGATGTGGAAGTAAAATACAGGCCCTCCATACCTGACAACGTCAAACATTGGAAGGTATTCGAAGATGATCTCGAGATCAAGAAATTCTTGGAGACTGTCGAAGAATTTTCAGAGAAGCATATCGACCAAGACTCTGTCTCTGAAGAAGAGCTTGATGGGGGTAAGTTCCTGAGTAAAATAGCAGAGCGTAACATTGTGCAGCTCCCCGACAACCATATTCCAAAGGGACTGGTTCCTTTGGAAAGGATTTTTGATAGAAATGATGTTTCATTAAAAGGAGAAATCTCGGAGGATGACGCTGGTACTATTCAGTGCAACATTGGCACTGAGAGTGAGCCCAAGTATGTCAAATTGTCAAAAAGTATGACAAAGGAGCAGAGGTCTGAATACGCTGGACTTTTGAGGGAATTTGTTGATGTGTTTTCCTGGACCTATGAAGATCTCAAAACATATAACACTTATGTCATTGAGCATAAAATCCCGTTGAAAAGGGAGGCAAAGTCGTTTAGGCAGAAGCTAAGACAGATCAATCCTATGTTCCTGCCTATTATGGAGAGGGAAGTGAAGAAGTTGTTACAGGCCCGGATCATCGTACCATTGAGATATTCAAAATGGGTGGCCAACTTGGTACCAATAAGGAAAAAGAATGGAGAAATCAGACTCTGTGTAGACTTCAGAAACCTGAACAGGAGCTCACGAAAGGATAACTACCCCTTACCAAAGATGGAACATATACTGCAGAGGGTAACAGGAGCTCACGAAAGGATAACTACCCCTTACCAAAGATGGAACATATACTGCAGAGGGTAACAGGAGCATCTAGGATGTCCATGATCGATGGTTTCTCTGGATACAATCAAGTCTTTGTTCTCCCTGAGGACAGGGAAAAGACGGCATTTACCACTCCATGGGGCACATTCATGTATGCCAAGATGCCTTTTGGATTAATGAATGCAGGGGCAACGTTTCAGTGTGCCATGGACATAGATTTCATTGGGGAAAAGGATAAATTTGTGGTCATCTATCTGGACGACATCACAGTATTTTCAAAATCTGATAAAGAACATTGTTGTCATCTCAGGAAGGTGTTCCTGAAATGAAGGAGTTTTGGAATTTCATTAAATCCAAAGAAATCTCTGTTCACCATGCAGGAGGGAAGGTTACTAGGCCACATAGTCTCAGTGGAAGGAGTCAGGATTGATCCTAGCAGAGTTGAGGCAATACAATCCTTATCAATCCCGAGGTCCAAGAAGGAGGTCCAATCTTTCCTCGATAAGATTAATTTTCTGAGGATGTTTGTGCCTAACTTTGCTGAGGAGGTAAAACTTATAACAACTATGTTGAGGAAAGGAAATGAAGTGAGGTGGACTTCTGAATCATGACATTCCTTTGAGAAAATAAAGAAGGCCTTGACTGAATCCCCCGTGCTTATCAGTCCCGATTACTCAAAGAATTTCCTTATTTTTTCCTTTGCCTCACCTGACACGGTGGCCGTTGTTTTATTACAGACAAACAAGGTTGGGATAGAGTAGCATGTTTCCTATTTCAGTCGAGCATTGAGGGATGCCGAAGTCAAGTATGACACTATGGAGAAGCAGGCTTATGCCCTGGTAAAGGCTCTCAAGGCATTTAGAATCTATTTACTATAGTAAAAAAGNCTGGAAATAAAGCCTACCAAATTGATCAAAGGTCAAGGTTTAGCCAAGTTGTTGGCTGAAACCAATTGCCAAGCTTTGGGGGTAAGTTTCATCAACGAATGCTCGGGAATTCAACAGGGTCGGCTGTCTGAAATAGACCCTCAAAGGGAGCCCCCATTGGCTCGATGTCCCTGGTATAAGGATGTCATATATTTTCTGCAAGAGTTGCGGCCTCCTGACGGCTTGCAAAGAAACAAGGCAAAAGCTTTGAAGCTCAAAGAAGTCAGATACTTCCTTATCGATCAAGTTCTATATTGGAAATACCCTCTTGGGTTGCTTTTGACATGTGTAGATCCGCAAGAGGTTGAAAGGATCATGGTTGAATTTCACAACAGCCTATGTGGAGGGCATCATTTCTGGAAAACCACAGCCTACAAAATCCTCAAGGCTGGATACTACTGGCCCACTGTATTCACTAACGTCTGCAGAAGGGTCATAGCTTGCACCAAATGTCAAAGATTTGCAGGAAAACAACAACTCAAGTCTTTGTCGTTAAATCTTGTTGTTGTTTCAAGACCTTTCCAGCAATGGGGCCTAGATTTCATTGGAGAAATTCACCCTACTTCCAGTGGGTAGCACAAATGGATCCTGACTGCTACCGATTTCTTCACCAAGTGGATTGCAGCTATCCCCACCAGGAGTGCTTCCCACAAGGTAATAATTGGATTCCTAGAGGACCTCATCACAAGATTCAGCTGCCCAAGTAGGATTGTCACTGATAACGCAGCCTCTTTCAGGGTTGAGCCGTTAGCCAAGTTTTGTGAGCAATTCGGGATCAAACTGATTCACTCCAACCCATACTATCCCCAGGGCAATGGTTTA
Source organism: Picea sitchensis (assembly GCA_010110895.2). NCBI lineage: Eukaryota > Viridiplantae > Streptophyta > Pinopsida > Pinales > Pinaceae > Picea > Picea sitchensis. The sequence continues at coordinate 133,345 of SNQJ01S0012385.1, read as the reverse complement.
GCAAATTCCTCCAACAAAAGCCTGATAAGGATCATCAAAATACTGTTGGAAGACAACAAGAAGGCTTGGCATTCAAGATTGAAATTTTCTCTATGGGCCGATCGAGTGACCACGAAAAGATCTATAGGCGTATCTCCTTTCCAATTAGTCTATGGAGTCGAGGTTGTTTTTCCTTCTCATTTAGCCATTCCTGTAGCAAAATTCCTCCAGGATCATCAAGAGGAGCCTGATGACATGATCAGAAGAATTCATCAGCTAGTGGAAGTCCAGCAGGTCAGGGAGAAGGTAATGGGCAGAATTCAGGACCATCAGCAAAGGATCAAGTAGGTTTTTGATAAGAAGGCCAAGAAGGAAGAGTTTTGGATAGGAGACCTGGTACTGAAATGGGATGGTCCTAAACAAGATAAAGGCAAGCACGGAAAATTCGAAGCCCTGTGGATCAGGCCTTTCAAAGTATCCGAAGTATTCTCGAATAACACCTACAGGGTACAGGATTTGAAGGATCAAGAAGTTTTCAATGGCCCTGTGAATGGGCATTTCCTAAAAATATTTTTCTCTTGAGCCGCACATGGTTTTTAGTGGTTGTAAATATTGCTTTTCTTTCTGTCTTTAAGTTTTTAATAAATGACCCCATAGCCCAATAGCAAGACACTGGAGCTGCAAAATGAGTCCTTAGAGCATCACAGGGACGACTCTATCCCCCATGGAGCCTAAAGTTAGTAACATTTCTTGTCCTGGGCACAAGAGCATTCAGGTCTGCAAGTTGCACGAGAAGCGCCCGAGCGCAACACGGGAAATCTCATTTCAGGCTTCCAAGCAAGTAAGCGGGCGAAATTATATTTTCGACGGTCCAGATTCATCCATAGGAGCAGAGCGACGGTTGGTGGGAAATCGCGGTTAGCGGAGTTGCGCCGAGATTAGCGCAATAGATAGCACCCATATTGCATGCAAGAAAGGATAGCAGCCGTCCATCTAAAGTACGCATGGCGCGAGATCTAGTCACGTCGTCATTTCGGCATTCGGGAGTTCGAAGGGTGAGAGTTCCATGTCGTTCTACATCTTGAAACCCCGAACCCCGAAGAGCCGAAAGCGCCCAAAGTCGGGCCCGCAGTATCACGGAGCAGTCTCAGTCGTGCATCCAAAGGGGACACCTGGTGCGTGATTAGGCTCCTCCCCTTTTCTCCCATCGCGACTTCGAAGTGCAAGGAGCAGCTCTGCCATATTCCCGAGGCGCGAGGTGCCAAGAGCATCCAGGACTCGGGGCCCACAGCATCGTCGGGTGAGTTCAGGACCGTTAGATATGAGAGGGATGTGTGGCGCCCAATTAATCCATCTCGGTGTTTCTCTCATCGCGATTGTGATAAGCAAGGATTAGCTCCTTCCTATTCACGAACACCAAAAGCGCCTTTGAAAGTAAACACAGGGTCACAGCCCATGATCACTTGGGAAATAAAAAGAGTTGTGCAGGAGGGGCCAAAGGCGTCGAGTTGGGTCACAGGAGGGATCATCGCAATCTCCAAGCGCCGTCTGATTCGACCTCGATCCTGGTTTTCGCTTGGATTAAATGAAGGTGAGAAGGGGTGGTTGAAACCTCTCCTCATTCATTAAGTGTAGGGTATGGAGGGTCTGGCAAGCTGTCTTCCCGAGAGAGTCATGTGTACCATTTTTTTCCAAATAAGCCATGCCGATTCCTTGAATAGCCGGAGAGGTTTGCACATGCTAACTCGGAACTTAATGGCTCAGTTACTCCCCTTGCAGGAGCCATGCGCAGTTCAGGTGGCGTCTGATGAAGAATATCCATCCGAATTTGGCAGAAGGGACACCAAGCCTTGGATGACTGAGCACGCCTCTGTTAGGCGAATTCTTCTGAGTATATAGACTCGGTCTTTGTATTTTTGTAATCATCAATGGTTGATCAAGGCTCCCGGGCTGTAAAACTTTAATGAAGCACTGTTATTCTGGTTATGCATGGACTCTTGAGACTTCTTGCCTTATGAATGTCAGTTTCTTTCACGTCTTTGTTTACACTATGTTAGAGCAGCTCGGAATTGGAGGATCCAGTCGAGTTGTAACTGTTATAGGATGATGTAGGTTGGATCATTGTAACAGTTGCATCGTTTCTAATCAGTCTCTGTGATTTCCTTAGCGTTGAACGACTTGGAATTGGAGGATGCAGTCAAGTCCCCCTTTCAGTTTCTCGAAGCCCTGAACCAAGAGGATCTTGCATTCAGAGTTTTTCTTCTACAAACTGCTGAAATTCTTGTCGCCTGAGGTAGTTTGCTCACTCTTCTTACCAAGTCTTCCACATGTTCATCTTTTAAGCAACTCACTAACTGAAGTTATATCAAGACCTCCTTTGTTCCTTGCATACCAGACCCAGTCCCTGAGCTAGAGTGATATCTCCCCGAGTCTTTATCCATTTGATCACCCATTAAAAACTATCATGACATAAAACTGATGGGTGTTGGGCTCTGCTCCTACAAGCAATCCAGAAGTGACTTCTGACACTAACAGGAGGTTGATGCAGGACAATCATTTCCTTTGAAAATGGTTTGGACAGTCATTCCCTAAGGAAGATTCATTCTCTCCAGGCTGCACTTTGTTTAGTGCTGAAGGAATGGCCCAGATAGGTGAATGGTCTAGGTTCAGCAACCAGGGACAGGCATTCCCTAGGGAATATTAATTCTCTCCAGGTTGCACTTTGTTTAGTGTCGGAGGAATGGCCCGGATAGGGAATGGTCCAGGCTCATAAATTGGGACAGTTATTCTTCCTTGCTTGAGAAGAATAGTCCAGATAGCTCATCATTGATGTTTTACCTTATGAGGGAAGATCCTCTTCCAGATCTCACAGATGTGAGTGGAAGAATGGCCCAGATGACTCAGTTTATATCATAACAATGTTTTATGTGCAGGTTGATATCAGATGATATGATTGTTATGGAGACTATATGTCTCCGGATAGTAGATGTATTCTACTGTGGCGGATGTGTTCCACCAACTGTGACTATATGTCATTGATCAAGTATATGTATGCTACTTGGTGTGGTAGTGTACCACTGGATTGTAGTTGTGTACTACTATAGATAGACACATTTGTGTTTTATTGAGTGACATTGTTTTTATTTCCTTGAAGACTATCAGTAGTGTTGGAAATGATTATCAGCTAGATGGATGATCAATGGACAGAGATTCCCAGACGAAAAAATAGTCTAGGAAATTTATTCTTCTAGGACATATGTCCGGATTAGAAGAATGGCTCTTGTGTTACTTTGTGGAGTGAGTTACTCATCCAACATCATGTCTGATTACTTAGATAGAGTATGGTTTCGAGAGATGATGTAGTTGGTGACACTGATAGTAATGATGGTGCTCATGATATAATCATGAGATAGTCTATATGACTATGTTGATGCTACCAGGTGAATGGTATGTTTTTTTCTCAAGACCATTACCTTTAATACCTCCCTAGCTACGAGGGAGTGTTGATATTATGATAGTTGTGGGAGGTATTTATCTCCACGTGTAAACCTGACTATAATAGAATATTCCAGGAAGCAAGAAGAAACCCTAATTAGTTGGATAATAACCCTAGAAGACAAGTCGGCTCAAGAGGATAACTTGTATTAGGTTATTAGCCTCCAATTGAAGAAGTCGGCTAAAGGAAATATTAT
>SNQJ01S0012385.1:75786-94185 GCA_010110895.2 Picea sitchensis | reverse complement strand
GCCGGATGCTGTGGTGCTGGAGGTTTCTTCAAATCCAATCAAACAAGGATCACCAAATGGTTTTTTAGCTGTGGAAGGGGCACGAACACAAAGGCTGAACTCTTGGCGCTATGGTCCACCCTCTACTTAGCTACTTCTTGGTCTGTTAAACACTTAATAGTATTGGGTGACTCGCGGGTAGTCATTGATTGGATCAATTGTAAATCAAACCTCCGTTCTGTCCACATAGAATGTTGGAAACAGAAAACTCTGGTTCTTTCAAAGCTCTTCGATGATGTCAAATTTCAACATGTACAGAGATCACACAATGGTGAGGCGGACGCACTCTCCAAGCGAGCTCTCAAGGAGGAGGTTGGTTATCTCTCCATCTTCCATAGCGACGACGGTGTGGACAGCCCCTCGACCCATCTTAGCATATTTTTGACATCGGTTGGCAACATTCCTGGACATGGAATGTTCATTACAGCGTTCAACTTACTGTGACTGCTGGGGTGTTAGTGATTGATCCAGGAGCCGATTACATTTCATCAATCTTCCTGTGACAGTGGGGTGTAAGTGATAGACCAATGTGCCGATCAGCTGCCTTCTACGGTGACAACAGGGTGCTTGAGACAGACACATGAGCCGATTATTTGCTTCTGTGTTGGCAGTAAAGGGCAGAGTTGATGGCTGTTACTTACCTATCACTGTGTTGGCAGTATAGGGCTGTGTATATGGCTGTTACTTTCCTATCACAGTATTAACAGATATATGGCGGTGTATTGGAATCGATCTGCTGACCGATGACGTTCCGTCATGGACTGCTGGTCTGACAATGTAAAAGAGTTTATACCATTTATAAATTCGAGTAAATTTTTCCCTGGAAAAAAAAAAGCTATTACAAGATGCCACAAGATAGGTGTATTTCAATGTTATTTCTCACACATACACCCACAAAAAAAAGAAAAAAACAAAGAGCAAATAAACATACTCACCTTGCAACCAATCAACCATTATATTAGTAAGAAATATCCTTCCTGATCTCCTATAAACACTTTTAAGGAAATAATAAAACTCCACTTTTAAAGATGAAAATACCTCTTTAACTACTTTGAAACAATTAAAATGAAATATTATTTATTTAAAAAAATATTTTTCAACTCTATACCTAACCCTCCCGTCTGAATATACAAATCCAAGGAGAAAGTGCAACCCTCGACCATTAGCACCCACCAAAATTGTTATCAGACATGTCAACATAAGACCAAATTTATTTATCGAACTATCTTAACACATGCGTGGAACATTCTTCTACCCAGGATTCCACGTGGACCGATCCTGACCGTCAGATTGGTCTGCGGACGGCCTAAGCTAAGTGTTTTGACATCAAAATTTACTTACTAGAAGGTCAATAGGCGGTTCAGAAGATTTGTTTATTCTATTCGTCGATTTTACCACCTCAGCTCACAATTTAGGCACCCTGGTTTTTAAATTGTGGACACGGGTTTAAATTGTGGACACGGGTAAAAGCATATTCCCGGATCTTCTGGTGGTAGCTACATCCACCGGTATTGAGAAAACGCCGGAGGTTTTGTTTAAGCTCCCTATATAAACCACCATACAAGTATTAACACACGACGAAAGCTTTGCATCCTTCTCGTTTGCTTCCTCTGCTTAACTACATTGCTTTGCTCGAGCTCTAGCCATTCAGGTAAGGTGCCCAAAATCCTTTTTTTTCTTTTCTTATTGTGGTGACTCCTTTATCATTTGAATTGGATATATATTTATTTGGGTACTGATTTGAACCGATAGATTTATATGGGTATCGATTTGCACTGATATATTGATTTGGGTATTGATAAGAACTAATATATTTTTCCGGATATTGATTTGCGCTGATAAATCGATTTGGGTATTCGTTTTCTTTGATGTATTCAAATGTGTGTTGGATTCCTTTTGGGGAATATTTTGGGCATGTGGGTTTTGCTGGATTTAGGCCAGGGGGGCGGTGGATTTTGAGTTTGGGATGTATGTTTTAATGAGATTTTTATTTTGTGTTTGTGATTTAGAAGATGGGCAGCACCGATTTCTCATTTAAGTTGGCCGATCATCCCAAGATTCCAAAGGGGAAGCAGTTGGCTGTGATAATTTTGGACGGTTGGGGCGAGGAGAAACCTGATCAGTACAACTGTATTTATGTTGCTGAGACTCCCACCATGGATTCTCTCAAGAAGGTGCTTTTCTGTTTATCTCCTCTCTATCCTTGATCATCCAGTTTGCTTTCCATGTAGGATTTCCAATAATGATGTGCCTCAGGAGTGCTTACTTTTACAGAAATTTTATTCATGGATCTGATGTTATGCCTTGAAAACTCAATTCCCCGGGCTCTTGTATTCTTCAGCGTTTTGCATTTGTTACGTCTGTTCTTGGCTAGATTCACGTAGTTGAGGTCACATATTTCCACCGACGGGGATGACAAAAATCTTATTTTTTTGGAAGAGATTGAAGAAACATGCTAGCCAACCCCCAGACAGGAGGTCCCGACTCTCTAATTTCAAAATTTGTCATTGAGAGGGAGTCAAACATCTGCACCACAAAGAGCGGACGACCTTAGCCCTAAGTGAGAGGTCCGATGGGTATCTACTATCTACCCTGGCAAAATTGCTTGATACTTTCACTTGGCATAATCTCTTTTTGAATTTCATGGCATGCGGGTTGGCAGACCACAGAGAGAATGAAACCCCGGTGAACAGCTTATTGTTCTGTTGACCTCACCAGTGAACCAATGCCTGTTTGTAGGTGTTATATAATGTAAACCATGATCAACGGTCTTATTTGAAACTTTGCCTCTCTTTCAAATGATAAAGGTGACACGTACTGAATAGATAAATGCCTTCGTGAATTTGATCCATATGGTCCAGAATGACTATTTTTCTAGAAACTAGATTTCTTAGTGATTATCTAAACCATTTTTTAGTGGACTGATGGCATAGTCGGCCATGAAGTATAGTGCATACAGCTTCCATATCTTACTTACATTCTCAAAATTGAATGTTATTATGAGCGCTTTCCAATTTTCTGAGGGGGTCTTTTTCTCGAGTTCAACCATGTATTTTTGTGGCATATGCTAAGAACAAGATTATGATAACCTATAGTACATGCTGTATATGTTTCTGTGCTGTCTTGTGCGTGAGTTCTACTTGTCATAGATAGCGCATCCCTAGGGTTTATGCTCTTGCTTTAGCATTTTTTGGAAATTTTATAGACAGTGCTGCTCGTGAATGACTGACTGAAATTTAGTTCAATGCAACTGATTCTAGACTTCGTGGAACAATAATTTTTGTCAGTTTTGTCCAACAATGTCATTGCTTTGGTTCTTGTCTGTATTCCCTGAGTACTGAACATCTTAGTATCAAACAAACATGGATTGTTGAGCAGTATTCAAGGCATGTATTTGACATTTTACGGTTGTACCCCCTTCATTTAGATAAGATAGATAATTTTATTAATGTCCATGAGTGACTAAGAATAGGTCAATGGGACAAAAAGTACAGAAAGTAATAACAGTAATTAGGGAGTGCCACAACAACTCCTGACTACCAAAAGAAAAGAGACACAAGAGAAGAAAAATAGTAATGAGTAGGATGGGGTATACTGAGAAGCTAAACCCTAGCATATAGAGACACTACACAATACTTGAAGTATAAGTTGATGTAGAGGTGAAATAGAGAACATCCCATTGTGAAACGACCAATTCAACACCTGATAATGTCCTCTGGGGAATGCCTTGGACTGAGGGGATCTAGCTTGGTAATCCTGGGAACGGCCAATCAGCTGAAACTCTCCTAACATCCTAGGTCCAAGAGTGGAGTCTTGTAGTGGGTGTCTGACTGCTTGATCTGGAACGGGAGATGTCCTTGTGCTGGAACAAACTAGAGCAGGTATGTATCTGGACCAAGGGGACCCAGCTGGGTAGTTCTGGGAAGGGCCGATCAGCTGAAACTCTCCTGAGTCCTAACATCCTAGGCTCAATAGCGGAATCTGGTAATGGGTGCCTGACCGCATGATCTGGAAAGGGAGATGTGCCTGTGCTGGAACAAACTAGAGTGGGTATGTCTCTATGATCCTGTGTGGCTGGGTTGTCCCCTAACAGAACAGGAGGAAGTGCACTGTCTCACTGTCCTAATGTCCCCGGTATCCATGGGTGGGTATCTGCATGGTGCTTAATGCCTCCAATTGTCGAGATAGGCTGGAAGAAAGACGATCTGCTTGGTGGAACTGGGCCTGGATTTGTCCAGTAATGTCTGCCACTTGAAGTGGCTAAAAATTAACCTCGAAAATCTTGGGCATTGAGATGTCGACTCTTAAGTGTTAGGCCAAACCTCAAAATTACTATGAGATTTACCTGCAGCTGCCTTATGTCCATTGTTAAGAATTTTTTGTAAACTTTAGAGGATATTTAATAAATTTCCCAGTATAGGTCTTCGAAATTCAGTTGCTATAAATGCTTACAAAATTGTCCAGGTCTGGATAGAATGTATGATTAAACTTTTCTTATCCAGTGCAACCAAGGTTTTGTTCTATCATTAGTTTCAATCAAAAACCTTTTACTATTCTTTAAGATAATTTTTCTTTTATCCTTCATTGACCTGCATATCATTAAGTTCAATTTGCAGCAATTTTACGACCTACATATCATTAAGTTCAATTTGCAGCACTTATCTTCATGTGATACTCATTAATTCTCCTGTGACAGGGGGCTCCAGAGAAATGGACACTGATCAAAGCACATGGACCTGCAGTTGGACTCCCTACAGAAGATGATATGGGTAACAGTGAAGTAGGTCACAATGCTCTTGGAGCTGGGAGAATATTTGCTCAAGGGTAAGCAATTAGGACAATAACAAGGAAAACACAGATTTTGTGAATGTTACACTCTTGCATCTTGCAGGTGGAAAAGTTTTCTAGGCATGTTTTTGTGTTCTATCTACTGTTAGTGAATCATAACTTCTTTTTGTGATCATGCAAGAGAAGTTCTTGGTTTGTAAGGGAGTATTTAATCTTTCTTATACTGGTGGTTTCCATGGAGTGTAATCTAGTATAACTTAGTCTTTATGATTTGTATTTGAAAGTGACCGATCAATTTTGACTAGTTGGAGAGAAAAACAGGGTCATATTATTCAGGCAAATTCCCTACTCTGAATGAACAAGTGTGAAATTGTAGTATGCATCTATAAGGTTCAGTTGTTTAAGAGAATGATTAACTCAGGATGAAGTTGATGCCCTATAGGTTATATAGCATAGCTACACAGTCAAAATAATGGATGTTTGATCCAGATTCCATACTAAGGAGACCTGACCTTTTTCACATCTTGTTTAAGCATTGGGTTGTCTTGTAAAGCTTCATGATGCCTATCCAGCAAAAAAGACATTTTAGTTCTGGTAGAATAATGTGAAATTATTTATTAACGAAATGAAGACGCATGTGCAACCACCCCAGCTATATCCTGTGGGTGTGAACAAAAGAACTAGAAAAATATAGTTAACTGTTACCCCTGTTAAAATATATCTTTTTGCTCCTTTTTAAAAGGAGAAACATCATGAAAGCTGAAAAGTGCTGAATGATTGATAGTTGCCTCTTTCCTCATATCTTGTGAACTTTGGGGACTTGGTTTAGGTGTTTCCACTGCAAATGAGCCCTAAGATATTTTGTATCATGTGCTGGAGTGTTCTGTGCTTTATTTTGAGGCTCCAAATTACAAACCTCTGATTCCTTTTTTTCACTGTTATCTAGTGTGTGAGCCACTTCCTTGGATGTATCAACTCCTTCATTAATCTGAGATCCAAGACAACTGGATTTTTCTCCTTTTAACTTTATGAAAACATTCTCCATCCATTGCTTGGCAAATGGGGTGACTATCTAGAAACAAGGCACAGCTTTAATTGTATTGGTTATAGTGTTTTGACTAGTCTTCATGCAATGCATATGTAAATCTATTGAAGGTTTACAGTTTATCCATTTTCCTGTGAACTATTTTTCTTTTCAAGGCTACAAACTTTCTTTTGTATGTTGGATTAACTTCTTCAAAAAATATGAAAAGTTGCTCAGACAAAAAACTTCCATTTTTCTTTTTTAAACCGTAAATGGGGAGATATTTATTTTAGTAAAAAGTTAAAACTGTAGCCAAGGCTCACAGCAAGATTACAAAAATTACTGACTTTGGATTTCAGACAAAATTGCCAGCTTCTGATTTGCCAAGTACATAAAATACTTATGTCTACAAAGACTTCATCCTGATATTTCTTACATGAGTAAATTTTGACAAATTGTTGACATGATAAAAGAGAAAAATACTACATGACTAAACTGGATTATGGGCCTGACCTTTGTCACAATGGACTGTTGTGCTAGTGGAGGAGATTTTTTCTTTACTATTGTCCAAGCTTCCTTTATCATTGATGAAGTCCTTGCTTATCCTGCCATTCCCGATTTGTCTTGATTTAGGGGATCTAATTGTTCTCATATCTCATTTTCTTCAGCCTGATCTGCATAACTCGCTTTAGTTATACATACTGATCCGGATCTGAGTGCAAAGCAAGCTCTTCCATTTATTCTTGTTGTATCGATCCTTGTTGAGATAGAGGGACTTATTTTAAAGTAGTATCTCTAGTTTGTGAATCCATTGCCGTGTTCCTAGCTTCCTTTGAATATTTCTTGGTTATCAATTGATGTGTTGGAGAATCTTTTTGTGGTGGTGTTCCATTGGCTTTCAAAGAAACTTCTTTGGACCCCTCCTTAGGTGGGTCCAAATCAAGTGAATCTTCATTGTAAATAAGTTAATGTTCTACCTTAGAGCCAACCCACCAGGTTGATTTACATTGGTGCTTCCTAACCTTCCTTGGACCTTTAGGGAATTGTGCTGCAAGATGTTCCGTTTCAAAATAGGCTCTACAATGTAAATAAGTTTTTTCATAATCTAACTTTTGAGTCCACATGTTTTCACTTGTCAAAATGATTTCTGTCCGAAACCCTTTGTTGAAATCCAGTTCCACACATATTCATGCTTATGTACATATGCTATAATTCTTTGTTTCAAGACTTCTATAATAGAACCTTCCTAGAGCTTTACCAATGGCTTGAAGAGAGTGTAAACCCCAAAAATGCAAGGGCAGACTTGGGAGTCTAACCTAAACGGGAGCCATGGTTAAAGTATTGGTCAAAGGATCAAAGGAGGGCTTCATGCATAAATTGGAACTGCCCCAAAACCAAGGTCTTGAATCTAAGATCAAGGATAATTCATGATCATAGAGAACAGACTGACCAACTAACTGAAAGGGTAGATGATTTATTGGTACACCACTTAGTCCATCGAAGATCACCAACAAGCCCAAATTCATTGAACACAATTTATCAGAGATATCGATATATCCGAAGTTATCCAATTAAAATCAAAATTGAGATACCCAAATATGATGGACAAGATGATAGAGAGGCTATCACGTGGGTAAATAAAATTGAGGGAGTTTTCGCTTTGAACCCACTTGCCAATGAATTAGAAAAGATATTGATTTCATCCTTACACTTAGAAGGTGATGCTTATGATTGGTTCACGTGGTTGTCAAAGAAAACCAATGGTCTCAATTAACTGACAAAATGTTCACATACGATTTTCTTAAGAGATTTCACAATGATAAAGAAGATAGACGCTTTTACTAGATTCATCCATTTCTGTCAAGTGGGGACATTTAATGAATTTATCCATGAATGAGAAATCCTAGTGCATCCATTTCTGTCAAGTGGGGACATTTAATGAATTTATCCATGAATGGGAAATCCCAGTGACTAGATTTCATATCTTATAGATGATCAACTGCTAAAAATGTATATTGTGGGATTAAAACCCATTATACATAGCAAGCTTAGGCTATTGAGATGTAAGAATTTGGTCAAAGCTAGAAGCATGGCAAAAATGATTGAAATGAAGCTCATTAGTCAACAAGAGGTGGCTAGTGAACCAATAGAGGACAACTAGTTACAATCCACCAAACCATTCAACGATACTAAATGTTACCACTCAGAAAGGGACAAAATGAAGGAAAACAATTGTCATAGATGTGGTAAGAAATGGATTTCAAGATATTGATGTGAAGACAAGTCACTACACTTTGAAAATAGTGGATGGAAAGGAAGTAGAAGCCTCAAACCTAAGGAACAATGTAACATCCCTGCTATAATCCCCACTTTAAGTAATTCTTAATGTAGATATAATGTGTGGCTATGGCCAAACGATGTAATATGCAAATTGTATTTCTGAATTTTAATAAAATGTGATGCCAACTGCTATGAAACATGGACATAGATGGGGTTGATTAATCCACAAGAGAGGGGAGGGTTTGAGAGAATCTCTAAGAGAGGGGTCCAAGGGGGGATTACCCATGTCTATTAATTCAACTCACTTCCTAAAATTACTATTGGTATATGAACCTTCTAATTTCTGATTGAGTGTCCCAGTCCTCAAAGCCAATCATTGAATACATGTAAGAGGGTGGGTGTGAGATGTCACATCCCACATTTATTGGGAGCATGGGGGCTGAGTACACTTAGCTTGGGAAAGTGTGTAAGTCAAGCAAGCCAAAGAGAGGAAAAAAATGATATGGGGAGTTACAACAGTTTTTTGGACAATCATGTTTGGCATAAACGAGCAGAGAACAAGGAGGAAGAGAATTGGAGTTGGAGCAACAATGGAGGGTGAATTTTGGAGCATATTTGGAGCAGAAGACTGAAGAATTAGGTTGTAAGGCCCGAAGAGTGAACTCCCGTGTGAGTTGCATTGTAACATCAAGTGATTGCAGCTATTTTCTTGGGGGAAACGTTGTATATAATTTTTTTTGTGAAAGTGCGGTGTTTCCAAATTTTTTGGGGGCCTGTTTCGTACCGTCCTGGTTTTGGAAACTTAGAAACGTTTCCCCGTTTCGTGCAACTTAGGAACGTTTCCCCGTTTCGTAGTGAAGGAGCTAAAGCATTTAGCTTATGCAGTATTGTAGTATGCAGTTCTGCATTTTGTGATTGTACCACAACAATTCTTCCTTTTGATTAAAGTACGACCTAACATTTAGATTAGGTGATCAATCTATTAACATACACACTAGAGAGTGTCTATGAAAATACAGGAGTATTTGTTTTACTGTGTTAATGATTATAAAAGGAATTCCTATCTCATTTACAGTAGGTCAGTAAGGTGTTGAAGCAAGCATGATATCTCATTTCCATTTACTGCCGACATTTTGTTGGAATCATGATGGTGTAATAGTTATTTTATTGACCTTACAAATTGGGGTGATATTATATGATATTTTTAGATGTACTTTATATAATTGTATTAGTGCTAACTGAAAGGATATTTCTATTTTTATTTGTGTGCTACATCTTTTGGCATGGGAAATTTATTAGCTTTGATTTTGACATTGGGTGCAGAGCAAAACTAGTGGATTATGCTCTTGCCTCTGGCAAGATATATGAGGGAGCAGGGTTTAAATACATAAAGGAATCCTTTGAAAATGGTACTCTTCATCTCATTGGCCTTTTGAGTGATGGTGGTGTTCACTCACGATTAGATCAGTTGCAGGTATCCCATATCTATAAATGCATCATTATGAGTTGCTCATCTCTAAGTTCATGTGAGACTTGGATGCCTTCAAACATTTTTAACTCCTTTTTCTAATTTTTATTTATTGATCAATTACTCTTGCAGTTGCTTTTGAAAGGTGCTGCACAAAATGGTGCAAAAAGAATCCGAGTGCATATCCTCACAGATGGTCGTGATTGTCTTGATGGGTCAAGTATTGGGTATGTAGAGACACTAGAGAATGATCTTGTCGAGTTACAGAAACAGGGTGTTGATGCACAGATTGCTTCTGGTGGAGGTCGCATGTATGTGACAATGGACCGCTATGAGGTAAACTTGCAGTTCCTTGCTTTTCAGTTCTGACAATTAATTTGCAAGCTATTTGAGCCCTTTCGAGGAACTTGTATTATAGCTTTGACGTTGTTCTTACTGATGAAAGATTTTTCTTTCATATTGAAATGCCTTTACCTGTTCCTTTTTATTGTGTTGCATGGACATATTGAGCTTGCATTATTATAATAGGTGGAAATTTGAAATTTGATAACATTTTTGGCAGAATGATTGGGGTGTGGTCAAACGAGGCTGGGATGCACAGGTTTTGGGAAAAGCACCTCATAAATTTAGAAGTGCTTTGGAAGCAGTTAAAAAACTTAGGGAGGATCCCAAAGCTAGTGATCAGTACTTGCCTCCTTTTGTCATTGTTGATGAAAATGAGAAGGCAGTTGGACCTATTCTTGATGGAGATGCAGTGGTGACCATTAATTTCCGAGCAGATCGTATGACTATGGTTGCTAAAGCATTCGAATACGAGAATTTTAGTGCATTTGACCGAGTTCGGTATCCAAAAATTCGATATGCAGGAATGCTTCAGTATGATGGAGAGTTAAAGCTTCCATCTCATTATCTTGTTTCCCCACCAGATATCGATAGAACATCAGGAGAATACCTTGTCCACAATGGGATACGGACATTTGCATGCAGGTTTGTTAGAACTTAGATTTTATTTCTCCAGATTAGATTTTATCCTTCATAATAAATTTAAGAAATTGAATTATTTGTCCAAAGTCACATGTTTTCATAGATGACAGATTTACCTAGTTTCCCTGTTGATGGTTATCAATATGTGCCTAAAGTAATCTGATGAATTATCTATATAGCTTGGCGGTTGGAGGCTTTCACTGTTTAGATCTTATTTTCTGGAAAAATAATTGCACAACTGTAGCTTTGAAGTTTTCTTGGAAATGAGTACCCAGGGATTTCAATTAACAAATTACTTGATTACAACTTTGCCCATGTGCAATTCCAGGTTCCCATGCTTTTTCACCTATCACATGTATCATTGCAAGTTCAGTATTTATTAGGAGTTAATACCACGAAATCCAAATTTCCCGATGAGTTTATAGTTTCTGGCAAAGTTTTCTGGTTTATTCCATAAGGTTAGCGGTTTCTTGTCTTTCAGAGTGCTATATCCAGCAGTGCCTGGTACCTAAAGTTTAGTTCTCCTTTCTATGGAAATTCCTTAGAATTGTTTTGCGTTATTGAGGAGAAAAAACTAGCTACTGAGAGTCCGTGAAAATTGTCCCAGTGTAACTAACACACCCCTTGGGAACTCTTACTTCCCTGGGGTTGTCAGGCTTTATATTCTATTACCTGGAGAAGCTAAGCACCTCTTTCTTTCTCAAGGATACTGGTGAGCAGATAACATTAATGCTTTCTTCTCATCTAGCATATATACTTTTTAATTATTGTCATATCAAATGGGGGAATTGGATGTTTCACACTCCGGTTCTGCTCTTTTGCACTGCTGAAGGAAATCCACATCGCTCTTCAATGCCAGGAATGGCACACTGATTTCTTGTCATGTATTTGGAGATATATTTTTAGTGGGGTTTCTGTGTATTGAAATGTTCTAGCCTATTCTTCCAACTTTGATGTGTGTATTTATTATCTTAGAAAATATTTTAGATCTATCTGTGCTCCGCAATTTTTTATCTTTGTTTGTCTCCATCCTGAAGTTGAATGCTAATTATATCACCAGACTGGATTGAGTTGGGTATAAATCTGATGTAAGAGCAGAACCAATTGATCAGTTGACAATTTTTGAGAGAAAAGACTAGTTTTTCATGGATCCATGAAGTAACCATTAGAAAAGATACTTGTTCCTATTCACGAATACTTGAAATTCTAGTTAGATGTTGTTAACTTCATTAGTATGTGTTTGAACTTGAATGCCAACTTTGTCCTGCAAAAGTTTGTGTATTAATTTCTTTTCTTTATTGAATTAATACCACAAATGAAACCTGTAAAGCTCGGTCAACTTATAATCTAGGGCTCCATGCATGCCAGGGTTTTATTGTATTATTAATAATTATTGCCCAAGTAATAAATTTAAGTCCCAGATGTCTGTCATTCTGTGTTATTCATTCTTTGGCTCTTTAGGTCTTTAGTGGAGTATTTGGAAGCTCCTTTATAAAACTGTCACGAACCATGTTTTACATGAATTTAGGAGCAAAAAATTAATATTTTGCAGTTATTTTGTAATTATAACAAGATCTCTCTTTCTTCTCAATAAGAATCAATGAGGTAACATACTTTCATACTTTCCCCTTCTAATGTATATTCCTTCTTTTGAAGACTTTTACATGGCCCCACTAGAACAAGAGATGGGCTTCTATGTGTATGGATTTAATTTTGGCCTGATTATTGACTTCATTAATGCCAGATCTGGTATCCAAGATTTATCATATGCAACAGTATATGTGCAATTTGTATATGATTATTGATATTGTGCAAAACGTTCTCTAAAATGGTTGTAATTTGACAGTGAAACTGTAAAATTCGGTCATGTTACATTTTTCTGGAACGGAAACCGGTCAGGATATTTTAACGAGGAACTGGAGACATATGTCGAAATTCCAAGTGATTCAGGAATCACATTCAATGTCAAGCCAAAAATGAAGGCCTTGGAAATTGCTGAAAAAACAAGAGATGCCATATTGAGTGGCCGTTATGATCAGGTGATGCATTGCTGTTGACTGGAGGCACTTTTAAAATTCTGTTTTAAATATTGTACTAAACAAGTAACGACTTTCATCACGACTTTACAGGTTCGTGTGAATCTGCCTAATGGTGACATGGTAGGGCATACCGGCGATATAGAGGCAACAGTTGTTGCGTGTAAGGCTGCTGATGAGGCTGTAAAGGTAGGAACTAAACTTCTATTCTGCCTTCTTCCATACGTTATAGTTATTGTCTGAAGCGACAGATTGGAATTTGTGTTTCCAAATGAACATCTAGTTCATACTGAATTGCATGTACAATTGATTTTGGTGATTATGCCTGTGTTTGTTCATGTATTGTTTCCTGTAGTTAGGGAAATCATTGACTTGTCCAGCCCTTGCCTGCGTGTACATACCCTGGGTACGTCTTTTGTTCCTATAGCTCCTCGGCTCCATGAATGTAAGTTTCAATCTCTGTGAAGGCATGTCAAAGGTATTGTGTGCATGGCAGCGTGCCCATGTGCACATGCTATTGTATGTCTTTTTGTCCCATAGCTCCTCAGCTCCATGATTGTTAAAGATTCTAGTAAAAACGACCAGCTTGCTGCAGAGATATGCTCAGGAATCAAAATGTTTCAGTGTACTATATTGCACATAGAGAAGTGAAGTGCAGTCTACAGCCCAGGGTGGAAGAAATGTGTCATTTGGGTGGGTAACAATAATAAGCCAAAATGAAAAAAAGTTGACATTAGACATCTAATGTCAGATAAGAAAAAGATAAAAAGCAAGAATGACCATTTATTACTTACAGTAACCTAAAAAAACTAGCATAGATCCATCTTAAACCAGGATCTTTTAAGCGACGAGGTTTGTGGCTTGGTTTTTTTGATCGCTCTCGGTGCTTAATATCTCCAGGTTTAAGCTGGATCCATGCTAGTAGTTGTCTGCAAATCTTTTTCTACACATGTTGACAATGGTTCATGGTAGTAGTTGTCTGCAGATCTTTTTCTACATATGTTTACAGGCATGTCGACAATGATTTTGGAATTAAAGTAGTGCACAAAGACATTACAGAAACTAATAAAAGCTTCATGTCGTCACCTCAAACCATTTTGGGATTTTAAACTTCCCTTTCCTGGGTTTTGCCGGATATTTGTAGTTAAATGAATATGTTTGATAGGGGTTGATTTTTGTGAAGGCATCTTGCCCACATTTTATATAGTCAGACAATAGCTATGTTTTGGTTGAGTCAAGCATCCATTTCTGAGTTTTGAGAGGTTTGAACCTATGATCTATAAAAATAATGCTTGTCCTTTTTTTCTATCATTTTGTAATTGATATTGAATAATATTTGTACTTTCGTGCAGATTATTCTTGATGCAATAGAACAAGTTGGTGGCATCTACCTTGTTACTGCAGATCATGGAAATGCCGAGGATATGGTGAAAAGAAACACCAAAACAGGTCAACCAGCGAAGGATAAAGATGGAAAAATTCAAATTCTTACATCTCATACTCTCTCCCCAGTAAGTTTAAGCTCCACTTAATGTTTGTCATTTTTTCTAGCTGATAAATATTAAAACATTTAACTTTCTTATGTTCATGCCTTGGTAAGTTTTAGTTTGATATATTTGATGATCACCTTACCAAGTGTTACCTTGAAAAGGTAAAGGTGCGTATCCCTCAAAGGAAATGTGAAAAGTTGATGTCTTCACAAATACACATAATGTAGTCCTATGATTTTGTTATTTCATCTAGCTTAAACATTTTAGAAATATCCAGAGATGGAAAATATGATCTTACCTTCTTTCCCCATCCCCTCTCTTGGACTCTGTATAGCTTTTGAGCTTGCTTTTAACTTTTGGATTGTCTTGGCGAATGTTTCTTTATTTTCTTTCTTGTAGTCTTTTTCATACGTAGATTTGCAAGTGGATCAACAGTTAATTGTTATTATGTCTTCTTTCTCACTCCCATATTTGTCTTACTATCCAGCTTTGGCTTCGTGGTTACTTGTGGGTCAGTCTGCACATCTTTTTCTTTCCTTTTCTTAGTTCTGTTGATCATCACGTTAGGAATTGCTGGCAATACTTCTTGCAAACTAACAAACTCTGTTTTCCTGCATGATAATTTATTTCACTTTCTTGGTCCATTAAATGATTAGTAGACAACAGCTGTTCTTCTATTAATATGTTTAGGACAAGTTAAAGCTATCTTAGAGTTTTGCTTTGTGGTTACTTGTGGGCCATCGTGCACAAGTTTATCTCAAAATCTCTAGACTCAACTCAGGACGAGATTCATTTTCGTTGCAGAGTCGAACCTGACTGAGGACTCTGCAAAGACTCGTAAGCCAACCCGGCAAAGCCCGCACCATGAAAATTATAAAAATATAGATTTTCAAGAAAAAATGATATTTTTAAAGATTGCACATGGGAGGTTACACCAATTACAATGAAAATACGCTATAAGTCTGTATATAATGCAAAAATAACAATATCAAACAAAACCAAGTATAACTTAGTATATCGTGATCAACCTTGCTATCTATTATCATTATTCTTTCATCGAGATACAAGACGATTCAAAATCGCCATGCACTATGTCTCATGATTCACGAGTGTCAAATCATCAAATGTCTAGACTCAGTCAAATTTGAAATCATATGACAAAATCTGTAACACTGCATAAATAATAAATATCAAATCCCTAATCTCAAAACCTTATTAGAAAACTCAAATATCATTTTTTACATTGTTTGACTTGTGGATCAACTTACGATTTCTGGCAATACATGTTGAAAACTAATAAATTCTGTTTTCCTGCATGATAGTTTATTGCGTTTTCTTGGCTTATTAAAGGATCAATAGACAACACTCGCTCTTCCAATAATATGATTAGGACCAGTCAAAGTTACTTTGGAGTTTCTAATAGCATGCATTTGTGCAGGTGCCAATTGCTATAGGAGGTCCTGGACTTAAGGAAGGATTGAGGTTTCGTAGTGATTTGCAACAGCCCGGCCTTGCAAATGTTGCCTCCACGATAATTAATCTCTTGGGATTTGAGGCTCCAAGTGATTATGAACCAACTTTGATTGAAGTTGCCAACAATTGATTTATGAGTCAAATATGGAAGCACGGAGTAAATCAAATAATGTTTTAATTTTTGGAAGCCAAGGTTAGCAGGTCATTTCTTGAATTTGTCATAGTTGTTGTGTTCTTTAAGAATTCACCCCGAGAGTAGATACAGTAATTGTGTAACTCTGCGGCTTTTTTGGTATATTAAAGGTCTGAGCAACATACTTATTCAAATGATAATAATTTATCGAGATGTTTGTGATATTTAAATTCACGATGGTGGATGGTTGAAGTCCTGCACATGGGAATGCTCCTTTGTTGCAAGAGGAAATTTAATAAAATTCAATCTTAATTTTGTGGTATGCTTCTTTAACTAAAGGCAAAAATTCATGTATCTATTATAAATCTTTGCTTTTGTTGCTGGAGTCTTCCAAATTTAGTGGTCCATATATTGTCCATCCATGTTAGTTCCGCCCACAGCATATATTTAGTTTCTCAGAATCAATTATTATAAATCTAGTATCATTGCCCCTTATTGCATTCAATGAAGACAATAAAGAGGCACTGAAAAAATCCATGCTACCTTTTGCCAATTCTAGATATTAGAATGAGACACTGGAAGCACGACAGGTTTCATGGAATCACTTGAGTACTCACAACAACAGTTTGTAAAATTCTAAAGTCCAATGGAAAATGCCCAAGTATTCTATGTGCAAAGATGGGATTTTCTAATTGTGACTGAATGAAAGGTGCAATTGGTTTAATCTTTTGGGGCATGGTCACCTCTGGTTCTACTTATCTATCCTAAGTTGCATCCATTGCTATGTTTCAACCTTTTTTTCCTTATGAAGAATATTGGTAACATAGCTGAAGTGAAATGAAATATCTATTAATATTCAGCAATGATTGAAAAATGGTAGATGAGATTATAGAAAAAGAAAGTGGAGAGTAATGGGTGTGCCAAAGGCATCTCTGCAATAATAGTAAAAAGTAGTAAAACGGAAAAACTACCAATTTTGTTTCATGGTTAAAATTTATTTTAAAAGCTTGAAAGATTTGATAGGTGCAAGACAAACTCTGAAAAATAAGTGTCATTGCATTGGTGGTTCAAAATTATTCAAGCAGGATCTCTGCATGCGCTCAAACAGCAAGCTGGAATCCTTTGCTGCTCATTTGCATCAAGTTTATTGGAGGTCTATATTTGAAGATAGGAGATACCATTAGTATATTATTGTTCGTTGAGGCTTGAAGATACTTGCTTTTTGTTTCATGGTTAAAATGTATTTTAAAAGCTTGAAAGATTTGATAGGTGCAAGACAAACTCTGAAAAATAAGTGTCATTGCATTGGTGGTTCAAAATTCTTCAAGCAGGATCTCTGCATGCGCTCAAACAGCAAGCTGGAATCCTTTGCTGCTCATTTGCATCAAGTTTATTGGAGGTCTATATTTGAAAATAGGAGATACCATTAGTATATTATTGTTCTTTGAGGCTTGAAGCTACTTGCTTGAATCTAGTTTTATTGCAAATATTTACCCACTTGAA
This sequence comes from Picea sitchensis, assembly GCA_010110895.2. NCBI lineage: Eukaryota > Viridiplantae > Streptophyta > Pinopsida > Pinales > Pinaceae > Picea > Picea sitchensis. The sequence goes on along the minus strand of SNQJ01S0012385.1, from coordinate 76,967 downwards.
TATAGTTTTATTGCAAATATACAAATAGGTGCAAAGATAAAGAAAAATCAAAATTTTGAAGTGAATACGGCAATTTTTGATTGCAGTGATTTTTTGGATATTTAGATAAAGAAAAATAAAAAATTTGAAGTGAATACGGCTATTTTTGATTGCAGTGTTTTTTTGATATTTTCTTAAATTGTTGTGATCTTTCTATTACAGTAAGAAAAATTACAAATAAAGAAAACAACTGTTTCACACTAACTACAAAATTGAATCAATGCTGCCCTTAAAAAGCTGATCCAAACTCTATTTGAAAGCTGTTCCAAGAAGTAAGGTGCCCTCTACATCATGCAGGTAGGGGAGATCTGTCCTGCCCATCTGTAATACCCATAAATAAATCAAAACATAATTGAGTTCTATAATGAAAGTAAACAATTGAGTTCTATAATGAAAGTAAGTGGTGACCAGTTATTACCGTTAGAAAGCTGATCCAAACTCTAAATTAGAAAGCTGTTCCAAGAAGTAAGGTGCCCTCTACATCATGCAGGCAGGGGAGATCTGTCCTGCCCATATGTAATACCCATAAACCAAAACACAATTGAATTATATAATGAAAGTAAGTGGTATGTAATACCCATAAACCAAAACACAATTGAATTATATAATGAAAGTAAGTGGTAAGCAGTTATTACCCTATTATAAAACATATAATAATAAAATAAAATAATAATGATAAAGATAAAGATAAAGTAAACAAATTGATCTTAACCTTATTTTGTAATAATAAAATAAAATAATAATGATAAAGATAATGTAATAATAAAATAAAGTAATAATGATAAAGATAAAGTAGAAAAAATTAATCTTAACGTTAACCGTAGATCTTTCATGACAAAATTGTTATACAAAACATAGTAATAATGATAAAGATAAAGTAGAAAAAATTAATCTTAACGTTAACCGTAGATCTTTCATGACAAAATTGTTATACAAAACATTGATATTGAAGAATGGTTTTAACACAAATATTTAATAATAATAAAATAAAATAATAATGATAAAGATTAATGAGAACAAATATTTAATAATAATAAAATAAAATAATAATGATAAATATTTAATAATAATAAAATATAATAATAATGATAAAGATTAAGGAGAACAAATTAATCTTGATCTTCTATAACAAAATTGTTAAA
>SNQJ01S0012385.1:48441-58843 GCA_010110895.2 Picea sitchensis | reverse complement strand
ATCACCAAAAGTATTTCATGCTGAAATTACATTTCCACAGTTCACACAAAAATAGTTATTAGTGTTTGACCCATGCACACCTGCAGGGAATTCACTTCCATTCTCTGGATATTTAGAAGACACTGCCGTCCTCTATCTCTGTAATAGCAAGTGGATCAATCAACCAGCTTCTTCGTTTTGCTGCCTGCGATAAATACGCGGAAAGAAAGTAGAGATGGTCGTACTCTACCGATCTTCCTGGTGGAATGGGTGCCCGGGGTATAACTCCTCCATCATCCTAGGGTTCGATTGTGAAATCTGGTCCCAATATGAGGGGTTACAGTCCCGACTCGATAACTACATGCCAAAGGGCTAGGAGAGAATCCATTTGAGATTGGTCCCGGGTGGCCATCAGACTAGGAAAGAGGTCGTCATGCTTTTGCACCAACTGAAGGAAGGTAACGGAAAGAAAAATCCCAAAGGGATCCTGTTGCAGAAGCACAGTCAAAGCTGAACTAGGATCAAAAGGGAGTTTCTGGAGGCTTCTGTGGAGCTTCACTCACCAAAGGCATTGGGTTCTACATAGGCTCGATACGGGTGGGTGTTGGTTTCATGGGCTCATCACTGCCAAACAAGTATCCCAGAGAGCTTTGACCACCACCACTACTGACACCATGACCCATCTACAAATTCAGTTTGCCAAGTGTCACCGGAGAAAACTACAAGGAAACAAGCGATTCCAACAAAGCCCTGAGTTTTGGATGTATAGAACTGGCGAAGGCCGAGCTATTGAAACATATTTCGAAGGATATGATAGCGTTGGTCCTAGCATATGTCTCTCAGACATCAAATTATTATTTTATTGAGTCATCATGCCATTTTCGAAAGTTTATATATTATATAGAGGGATTCCGCCGATTAGAAACTAACTCCACAGAGAAATAGGACTTGCATATCTAATACTGGCATATCAAACTTGTTTTTATATAGTCGGATGGCTCTATTCTATATACCTCTGGTTTATTTAATTGGATTTTGATTATAATTGGTGGCAATTTGTTTTTTTTCCAAATCATTGCTCGATACAACAACCCCACGATTTGGATGCAACAAACAAACTTGCACTCGTCTCGTTTTGTGGAGCCATTAGAGGTGGAGAGAGTTACACTATTTTTTTTGTGTTTCTCTCGTGTTGGTGGGACAGTATCTGCCTATGCGACTGAATATGGAACCATGCTTGCATGGCTAGCTTAGATGGCTGACTTGAATGACTATTTTCATCAATAGACTCGACTAAATCAACAGAGTTATAATCGACTGGGTAATCAATACCATAATATTCTCACTTGACTCAGCTGGAGTTGTGATTGGAAAGACCTCTTCTGGTTACTATAAACAGTTACCACGACACATATGAGTCCTTATTTCACGGATCTATGAAACAACGAAATAGATAGGTTGGTCCCAATGTAGGTGGAGTAGGATAGAGCAGGAACTAAACTCAGGGAATCCCTTTAATCACGCGATAGACTACCAAGGGGATCATTTCGCTCGAGGAATCCCTTCGTTCACTTCACTTGAGACATAACTCTTTCTATACTGACTATCTCATCAGGTATACTAAACTCGCTCCTCCCTCTACTTCTACTCACTGAAACAAGTAGAGTTCACTGACTCACTATACCTTCGACCTACCTCACTTCGCTTCTATATTTCCACTGCATACCCAACTATTCATTGAATCCGATGCAAACAAAACACTTCTACATCCACTTCTACATCCACTTCTACATCTGATGCTACCGATAAAAACAACTTGAATCTAAGTTATATACGTTCCAAAAACTTTGCACCTTCAGATTCAAATATTAGAAAATGCGTGTGAATTCAAGGGATTTTGAATAACTTTTGAGAATACGAAAGAACTAATAGTTTAGATCCCTTGCCACCTCATGCATATATTTCGACAACCTGTGGTTTTGAATTCGTAAAAGGTTTTTTTTTATCCAAGTTATATTTATTTAGTGCCTCCAGAGGAATGAACATATTCTTTTTCATTTCCAGGATCCCATAACCATCACTGTCCTCTCAATCCGCTTCAACTTTGTTCTGTTGATTATGCAACTAAGATGCTTATTGATTTTGTTTTTGATTAAGAATGGGTGGATTCAATTCCTTTTGAATAACTGGTTTCTTTTTAGCATGAGATGTAGTGAATGAATAATTCAAAATAATAAAAAGAAAAATTACAAAAATAAAAACAAATTATAAAAATCAAAACATTGTAAAAATAAAAATTTGCAAATGGACATTTCAATAAATAGTTCTTGAAAACGATATCAAAATATTGTTTTTACATTTAGGCTAACTTGGTTTCTTGAGTCACTTCAACAACAATCGAGGAAAAAAATTGTGCGCGAAGGGAAACGAGTAAAATGTACTTTGTTTTTGAATTTGATTTGCTCGCATTTGTACTCATTCCTGCATTTCATATTTTTCAAAGATCTCACAATTTTCATGCAGGAATAGTACTAAGATTTTACAGGTTCGAAGACAATCCAATGTCATCCTGAAGTGATTTTCAAGAATCACAAAAGTTTTGAAAAAAACATGCTTTGTTGATTGCTTGAAGGAGTTGTTACTCATCATAAACATCATGACGTTGCTGTTACACATAAACCTTTCATAAACCCATTTGTGTCATGAAAGTTTACCCCCATTTTTCCTTCAAACGCACATTAATCATCCATGTATTGAAGTCCACTTTCCATCGCCTTATCAATCACGACTTCACACATGCCCATTCTTTTCTGAGTCACATACATTTTTGCCTTCTTTTTCCATTTCATTTTCCCTTCTGAATAAAACCAATCACCTCCTTTTCCATGACTACATTGCATTGTTTTCCTCGCCACACAAACATGTTGCTACTGAGATCCTTACCTATGGTCCTACCAATATTTTTGTAAAATCTCGCATTGACTGATGTGGGATTCCTTAAGGCCCACCTTTCAACAAGTCTTTCCCCATCGACCTCAACACCTTATCTGGGATATAGACTATAGTCCATTTTGAGTACCTAGAGGCTTGCATGCATTAATGGAAATTTCTCTCGCTGACAATCATGGGAATACATCAATGTCACTTGATCGTTAGATCTTGCAAGTGGCTCGACATCATCTCATTCATTCTCACTTTGCAAGATGTACTCGGGTACCTTGGCACTCATTGACATCAATGGTGAGTTTGCCTCACATTGGTTAACAACATTCATCAATGGCTGGTAATCCAATGACTTCTCTTCATGCTCGACATCGACACATTCATTCACATGACTATAATTGTACCATCGGGTGAAGACTATACACTTTTTCATGACTCCATTAGCAATTGCAGTAGTATTTTTCAGCTATATGAGAATGCCACAGTTCCACCTTCATATTTCCTCTTTTCCATGATTCATCAACAATAGTTCAGATTCCTCCACCTCACATTCTCTGATTCAACATTTACAACAGTTGCAGTTACATCAGTTGCAACTACAACAATAGTCACCTTTCACACGATCCTGCAACAATGACATCTTCCATGCTTCAGCAACCGCATCAACCATATTCCAATTGCATAGTTCATCAACATTTTGGGTAAGTGGAGGTATGTTATTATCTAAACTTTAATCATGTAATTCCTCAACTGCTAGCAATGAATAATTTGGAAAATTCCCTCTCCAAGTTCCATTTCCTTTTCACTTTTATGACCCATGCCAAGTTGCATGTGGACATGCAACCAAATCAGTTGGGGGGTAGGGGACTTTATTCACTATCATCACTCCATTTTTCCACTACCATCATTCCATTTTTTGTCTCATTTACCATTTACCAACATTTCTTTTCCAACGATACTCTGTTCAATTTGCTTCATAAGCATTGATATACATATTGGCATGATTCAAAAATACGAAAAAGGGTTTTCTTATACTCAATGATGTTTCCTTATGCACATTGATAGCTTATCTTTTCCAGTAAGTATATGGGTAAATTATTATCATAACAACAAGAGAACAAATAACAAAATGAATGTTGTTAACACAAGAACCAACATTCTTTATATTCATGGTTGTCACAAAAGAACCAACCATAAGAAAATGATAGTTATTACTCATGTAAATCCCATCCTGGAAACATTCATTATCATCACTCAAAGTCGAAATTCAAATGCCAAAATTTCTTGAGAAGATCCATGCACAGTTGCATGCAGACATGCAACAAGTTCAGTTGGGGGGTATGTTGGGACTCAGAAATGTCGTATTTTCATCCACCTTTCCCTTCGTCATTCTTCACATTTCATCGCCCCATTAACCTTTCATGATATCATTTTCATAAATATATTTTGGTTACATATTATTATTTTCCACTTTATTCATTTTAGTATTAAAAAGGAATTTGTGATTAAATATTAGAAAATCAACATGTTTTCATATATATCTCAAAATGTGTGAGCTTTATAATGTGTAAGAATATGTGAAGGATTAATTCAAAAAGACTTCTCGAATATCTCCTCCACCATATCAAGGAGATAGTTATTCAAAGCTTATTCCAAGGAGAAGATCATGGATATTTTGTTGGCATATCTTATCCAAGATATATGAGAGATACGTGTGAGGATTTGAAGGGATCATATTTTGTAATAATGGGGAAGTAGTTGAGAGAATAGTGGATCTGTAATTATGAGATGATTATCTTATCTTCAAGGCTCTCATGTATAAAAGGGAGTGCTCTCTCTTCATTTCATAAGTCTGGAATGAATCTTAGAAAGTTGGATTAGTCTTAGATTTTTATGTAGAGTCTGAGTTTTGTAATTTTGGAGAAAGGGATTCTTAGTTTGATTCATGCTTTCATTATTGTTTCATGATTTGTCATTTGATTCTTGTAATGTAATTTGAGATAGCTTCATTGGTGTGAGCTCACATATATGTTGTTTGTCATTAAACTCTTCACATGTTGTATTGCTTTTCCTTCATGTAATTTTCCATTCCTAGATTAATTTGATTTCAACAATTTCATTTCGAAAGTGTGTGTCAGCTTTAAGGAGAGTTAGATTAGATTAATTACACTTCAATCCTGCATATATTGTGTGTGTTCTTCGTAAGTCTATGAACCTCAGATTGACAAATTAAATGGTTGGACAAGCACTACAACACAATTAATATGACATTAGTTCGGCTCAACATTTTAGTGTCGTTAATTTGAACGGAACAACTACCGTTCCTTTTGTTATGATTGTTGTTCCCTTTGTAGGTAGTGTCGTTCATTTGCACGGAATAATTTCATGTCAAAGATAGCATAGGTTGCATCTCTGGAGGATGAGGTATTGAAAACGAAAGGTAAGAACCTACGTAGGAAACAAGTAAAATGCTTGTGCCAACACCTACCTTCGGTTGATGCATAGAGGTTATATAGGTGCATAGACTTTGCTGACATTCTTGAAAGAGAAGACAAATCCTTGGTTGATAAATTAATGTCAGACTAAGGTTGTTTTTAGGACATCTTTAGAGCCCAACAACATGTTCAAGTCACTTTGAGTAAAAATGTGTTGCAATCCACTATGATCAATTTTCAACTCGAATTTCCGTCCAATAAGGTAATGTCTCCAAACTCGTAAGGCATAAAAAATTGCTAATAATTCCAAGTCATGTGTTGCATAATTCTTTTCATGATTTCTTAGTTCCCTTGACATACATGTGATAACTCGACTTTCTTGCATTAATACTCCACCCAATCCTTCCTTGGATGCATTAGTGCATATTAAGAATTCCTTGTCCATATCCGAAACTTTCAGTATCGATGCTATTGTTAATAATTGTTTAAGCTTCTGAAATGCTTCAACACATTTATCTGACCATACATTTTTCTTATTCTTCTTTTGTAGTTTCGTAATTGGATTTTCTACTTTTGAGAATCCTTCGACGAAGCATCTATAGTAAGATGCTAATCCCATTAAACTGCGTACTTCTTGCATGTTCGTCGGTGCTGGCCATTCCATAATAGCCTCTACCTTCGTTAGATCCACAACGATATATTCTCCAGAGATAATGTGTCCCAAATAATGAATCTTCATCTGATAAAAAGAACACTTAGACAACTTTCTGTACAACTTGTTTTCTCTTAAACATTGCAAAACTAATCTCAGATTTTCGTCATGCTCCTCTTTTGTACGAGAGTAAATTAATACATCGTTAATAAATACATGTACGAACTTTTCCAAGTACTCACGAAACACTCCATTCATTAAAATCATGAATACACCCGGGGCATTTTTCAAACCAAACGGTAATACAATAAATTCGTAATGTCCAAATCTTGTCTTAAACATTGTTTTCATAATGTCTTCCTCCTTGATTCGCAACTGGTGATATATCGATCTCAAATCGATCTTTGAAAACACTATCACCCCATTCATTTGATCAAATAAGTCATCAATTCTCGGTAATGGGTATTGATTCTTGATCATGGCTTTGTTTAATTGATGATAGTCAATGCAAAACCTCCCTGATCTGTCCTTCTTTCATACAAAAATTACTGGTGCACCCCACGGTGATACACTTGGTCGTATAAGTCCCAAATCTAATAAATCCTTCAATTGCATCTTTAACTCTTGTAATTTAGGTGTCGACATTCGATATGGCGTTCTAGCAATTGGTTATGTTCCAGGTTTTAGATCTATAGTAAATTCCAATTCTCTTTTTGACGGTAAACCCAATAGTTCTTCAGGAAAAACATCAGTAAACTTCAATACTACTAGAAAGTATTCCAATATTTCCATGTCACCCTTTTCGTTAAGGTATATTATGACATACAACTTACATCCCTTGCACATATTTTTCTATAATTGTAGGGAAGTAATAAATCTTAGTGATACTCCTTGGTTTCTCCCTACAATTACTCTATTATGTCCCAAATCATCAATTAAGATTAATCTTTTCGTCTTACAATTAAGTATGGATTCATGTGATTCTAACCATTCCATACCAATCACAATTTCGTAGGATCCCAAGGTTGTGACAAAAAGGTTTACACTTGCAACAAATTCACCCAAATTAATTTTACAATCTTTAACCTTTCCTCCAACTTTTTGCTTGGCTCCAGATGCCAATTCTACATATCTAAACTCATCTTGTTCGACTGCCTTTGCCTTAATTATTTTTCACTAGATATAAAACTCTCAATAGATCCTAGATCTATTAAAATACTGAACTGCTGATTTTTTATCATACCTGAAGTTTTGAGCACTATAGACTGATGCTCGGTCTGGCGGTTATTCACCACTGCATGAATCCTATGAGCCTTACCCAAATATCCCACTATCGTCTGTCCTACTGATCCAACTGTTAGAATATGATGGATGTTCTTGTTTAACCATAGAAAATATCACTATTGTCACCCAACCATAGGCTGAAGCCACCCCCGAGCACATTAACCTTGACAAAGAATCATTCTGGAAGCAAACCCTAGGCCAGATAGCCAAAAAAAGGGTGGCCCACCTTTCTGCAAGGATAGCGCACCAAGAAGGAGATGATCAAAGAGTCCAAACCATAACCAAGAGATAGTCCAAGCCAAAACCAAAATATGCTAGCTGCAGCAGCTGCAACGACAACTCTCCTCCAAACTTGCGCACAAACTGGCCAACTGCAGTTCTGAGAGTGCCTGCCAGAATGAAGACTGGTCTCCTGTATTTATACTAAAACTGGCAAACTGCTTGGGCCGAATTCTCATTCTGGGTGCCTATTTACTTAGTATATAATATTTCCTTTAGCCGACTTCTTCAATTGAAGGCTAATAACCTAATACAAGTTATCCTCTTGAGTTGACTTGTCTTCTAGGGTTATTAGCCAACTAATTATGGTTTCTTCTTGCTTCCCAAAATATTCTATTCTAGTCAGGTTTACACGTGGAGATAAATAACTCCCGCAGCTACCATAATATCAACACTCCCTCCTAGCTAGGGAGGTATTGAAGGTAATGGTCTTGAGAAAAAACATACCATTCGCCTGGTAGCATCAACATAGTTGTATAGACTATCTCATGATTAGATCATGAGCACCATCATCACTATCAGTGTCACCAACTACATCATCTCTCGAAACCATACTCTATCTGAGTAATCAGACATGATGTTGGATGAGTAACTCATTCCACAGAGTAACACAAGAGCCATTCTTCTAATCTAGACATATGTCCTAGAAGAATAAATTTCCTGGACTATTTTTTCATTTGGGAAATCTCTGTCCATTGATCATCCATCTAGCTGATAATAATTTCCAACACTACTAATAGTCTTCAAGGCAATCGGAACAATGTCACTCAATAGAACACACATGTGTCTATCCATAGTAGTACACAACTACAATCCAATGGTACACTGCTACACCAAGTAGCATACAGATACTTGATCAATGAAATATAGTCACAATCAGTGGAACACATCCACCACAGTAGTATACATCTATTATCCGAAGACATATAGTCTCCATAAAAATCATATCATTTGATATCAACCTGCATAGAAAACATTGCTATGATATAAACTGAGTCATCTGGTCCATTCTTCCACTCACATCTGTGAGATCTAGAAGAGCATCTGGCCTCAAAAGGTAAAACATCAATGATGAGCTATCTGGACTATTCTTCTCAAGTAAGGAAGAATAACTGTCCCAATTTCTGAGCCTGGACCATTCCCTATCCAGACCATTCTTCCATCACTAAACAAAGTGCAACCTGGAGAGAATTAATATTCCCTAGGGAATGCCTGCCCTTGATTGCTGAACCTGGACCATTCACCTATTTGGGCCATTCCTTCGGCACTAAACAAAGTTTAGCCTGGAGAGAATGAATCTTCCCTAGGGAATGACTGTCCGGACCATTTCCAAAGGAAATGACTATCCTGCACCAACCTCCAAAACATACCATTCTTCGAAACTGCTCACAACTGTGAGCTTCAAAAGAATGATTGTCCGACGAGGCAGACAAGTCTTCTTGACCACTACTAAGAGTGACCGTTAAGAAGAGAGACTGTCCTAGACCATTCCCTATGTTAACCACAAGGGGAATCATTGTCTATGGTACATAAGCAATCCATCGAACCATTTTCATTACGAAAATGACCGTTCGATCTGGACCATTTTATGAACTGGAAAATGCCCGTCTATCAGAAATATCAAACCACTTTCCAAACTGGAAAGGAACTGCTCATCCTGGACCATTTTCGAACTTGAAAAAATGACTGCCCATAAATCAATAACACATCAGTGCTCCCTCCCAACCTGAGAGACATCTCTTCCTTTTTCAATAAGGAAGTCATCTCCACAAGCTCCAACTTGAGTACACAAATGTTTTCATCTTGGACAGAGGCTTCACCAAAATGTTTGCTTATTTTCTCATCTGTGGAGATATATATTGGAGAACCACTTTATCTTTTCTGGAGAGTGTAATGCTTTATCTCAATGTACTTTGGTCTTTCTGGAACACTGGTTTTCTCTGAAGGCTTCATATAGCTCTAATCAATGTAGTATATCATTGTTGGATTCATCTTTTGTTTCTTGCTATCTCATAACATCGTGGCAGGGCTCAAACTGGAACATATCTATGAGATTTTGTCATGGATTAGCAATCCATCATCCTGGATTTATGAGTAACCATTATGATACAATATCTCTGTTATAGAAATCTTTTCACCACACTTCTGTTGTGTATTGACGGCTCTACACCAAGTTGTTTGAATCCATACAAGATCTTCTTCCATCTACATACAAGGGTCTCTTTCTGGTATACCTCAAATCCTTTTAGGTTGCTCTATATGTAAACTCCAACCTATGGATATTGCGGACAATATACTGGCTCATGTAGAGGTATGTCTGGTTTACAAGCAATCATCATAGTATTCTCCCTCCATCTGGGAGAACCTCTAGTTCTGGATCTTGCAATTCTTTCATTCATAAGCCTTCCATACATTTTTCTTCATCACAACTTTCAGTTCCTCTTCTTGATTTATTTTAGTGAGTTCATATCAGGCTTTTATTCTTGTGATTCTCGATACATTGACTGGTTGTTCTGTCTTTTCTTTCTCTCTTGGAATCTTCATGTTCTTCCTCATGTTTCTCTTTAGCTCTTGAGTTCATGGAGTTTTCTATAGATTCCATGCTCCAACTTATTTCTTTCATCATAGGATCATGGATGTGGATGGACAACTAGGGATTAATTTAAGGCTTCTTTTCGAAGAAGACTTCTTCTGAAGTCATACTGAACATGTGCTACTTTTCATGGTTGCTACCATGGATATATACTTCATCATCTTCAATGGATCGTATAATTTAGGATTAGCTCCCTCCTAATCCTTGCTTCATGCATGAATGCATGTTCTTCTTTTG
>SNQJ01S0012385.1:19512-31883 GCA_010110895.2 Picea sitchensis | reverse complement strand
CATGTCGTTACTATCGTATTTATCTTATGTGTAATTACTTGTAGTCTCATATATCACAGTTATTATCTTGCGTCCTATCGTTCTATTATTTAAATCCAGGAGTCAACAAACTGTCTGGCATTTATTCCAAACAGTGTAAAAGTACACTGCAGATTTATCTCAGGACAGACTAAATGGACGATTCATGATCATACGAACGTCGGATGCATGCTCTTCAAGTCGTTAATAGGTTATTTTGTTCCTTTTATTTGCTTGTTCGTTTTAGAAACTCTTATATGTAGTCTGTTTTTCGTTGTCTACATATTATGTTTCCATAGTATTTTGATATTTAATCTTATAGATGCATAGAGATAAAAAGAAAACCAAAAAGAAATAGTTCATTTTGCTTTGTTTATCTACTTTCATCAAAAGAGCCATTTTTACATTGATTTTAGTGAGTTCAGATTAAAACTCATAAATTGTATAACATGTATATAAATTAGACAAATAGTTCTATGTGTAAATATTATTTAAAATAAGTTGTGTGTGTGTGTGTATATATATATATATATCAGTGATTAGTAATTAGTGAGTTATTTTGTTTCTTTTATTTATTTATTTGTTTCTTTTAGGACTTTAGATTGGTCAACGGAGCCATTAAACTCGTCAGAGTGAGTCAATCTAAATGGCTTGGGTTAATTAGACAACCCCGGACCGGACTCGCTCTTCCAGTTGACGAGCGGTCATTTTCGCCCATCAACAAGCATGCGCAAAGGATGAAAGCTATATGAAATATTAGCACTGAACGAAAAGGGTGTGGAAGAAGGATTAGAAAACCTTCCAGTAGTACGAGAGTTTGCGAACGTGTTCCCAGAAGAGTTACCAGGTTTGTTGCCCAAAAGAGAGCTGAAATTTACTATCGACTTGAAACCTGAAACAGAACTGATAGCAAGAATGCCTTATCGATGTCGACACCTGAGTTACAGGAGTTGAAAATGCAACTGAAGGAGTTGTTGGACCTAGGACTTATACATCCATGTGTGTCACCTTGGGGTGCGCCTGTTATTTTCATAAGAAAGAAGGATGGGTCGTGGAGACTCTGTATTGACTACCATCAATTGAACAAGGAAATGATCAAGAACTAGTATCTATTGCCAAGAATAGACAATTTGTTTGATCAAATGAAAGGCATGAAAAAAATTTCAAAGATCGACTTGAGATAAGGTTATCACCAATTACGAATTAAAGAGGAATATATTCCTAAGACCGCATTCAAGATGAGGTTCAAACACTACCATTTTACCATTTTAACATTTGGACTGACACTTGCCACGAGGGTGTTCATGAGCTTGATGAATGGGGTGTTCCGCGAATACTTCGATAACTTTTTTCAAGTATTAATTGATGACATACTGATATATTCTCATATGATAGAAGAACATGATGAACATTTGTGCTTAGTACTACAGTGTTTGTGAGAAAACAAATTATACGGGAAACTGTCAAAATTCTCTTTTTACCAATCGAGGATTCATTACTTAGGGCATGTTATATCTGGTGAAGGAATCACTTTGGATCCAATGAAGGTAGAGGATATTATGAAATGTCCTGCACTGACAAACGTACCAGCARTACATAGATTTATGGGTTTAGAAGGATATTACTGACRGTTCGTCGAAGGTTTTTCAAAGATAGAAAATCAAATCACAGAATTGCAGAAGAAAAACAAGAAGTTTGTATGGACCGAGAAATATGCAGAGGCATTTCAAAGGATCAAGKATATGTTGACGATAACACCCATACTAAAAKTCCTCGACATGGAAAATGAATTCTTGCTMTGCACATATGCATCCAAGGAAGGCTTAGACAGAGTCTTGATGCAAGACATTCAAGTGATCGCTTACATCTACAGAAAATTAAGAAAACATGAGGAGAACTATGCAACACATGATTTGGAGTTATTGGCCATTTTTTATGCATTAAGAGTGGGGAGACACTACCTGATTGGATGGAAATTCGAACTAAAAACAGATCACTGTGGATTGCAACACATATTTACGTTGAGTGACTTGAACATGCGAGAAAGGCGTTGGGCATAATTTCTTAGCGAATACAATTTTGAGATTACTACATAAAAGGAACAATGAACAGAGTGGAAAATTTGTTGAGTTGGATACCACACATATTTTCGGTTATACCTCTTCAGACGAATCTTAGAGAAAATATTCTATCTATTTAGATCGACGATCACTGGTACAAAGAAGTTAAGGACAATATCGGACAAGACACCATGATGGTTCCAAGTTTTGAAGGTTATACATTGGACAATGATGGACTGATGAGGTATAATAATTGGATTTACATACTTCCTAACGATGAATTGAGAAGTTTGATATTAAGCGAATCTCATAGAGCAGTATACATGGCTCATCCAGGAGTCACGAAGATGAGGGCAGATCTTAAGACTTTATTCTTCTAGAGAGGAATGAAGACATACATAGTTAATTACGTGGCGTGTTGTCTAGAATGTCAGTAAGTGAAGGTTGAACATAGACATCTGGCAGGATTACTACATCCACACGTTATTCCATAATCGAAATGGGAGTTCATTTCAATGGAATTTATTATTGGATTTCCGCTAATGGCAAGGAGGCATGATTCGATTTTCGTGGTAGTTGACACTCTGACGAAGAGTGCACATTGTATCCCTGTGCGTACGACATACCAAGCACCAGACATAGCTAGAGTTTTTATCAATGAGATTGTGATATTGCATGGCGTGCCTAAAAGGATCATATCCGATAGAGGATCGATGTTTACATGACGTTTTTGGACCAGTTTCCAAGAGGCCTTAGGGACACAACTGAGCTTTAGTACAACATATCACTCTGAGACAGATGGGAAGATAGAACGAATGAACCAAATTTTGGAAGATATGTTGTGTATGTATGTAATGGACCAACAGAAATGTTGGGAAGAATTCTTACCACTGGTAGAGTTTGCATACATCAACAGTTATCAAAGTACCATTAATATGGAATAGTTTGAGTTTATTTATGGGAGACTGTGTTGGAGGCCATTGAGATGGGATCGAATTGAGGATAGGGTCCTGGTAGGACCAGAAGCAATATAAGAAATGGAAGAAAAAATGAAATCGATAAGACAAAGGATTAAAGAAGCGCAAGATTGGCATAAGACTTATGTTGATGTGCATTGCATTGACACACTTATGAAGTTGGAGACCGAATCTTCTTGTGGGTGAAACTGCACAAGAGTTCTATTAACTTCGGAAAGGGTGTTAAACTCTCTCCTAGGTTTGTGGGACCTTTCAAAGTTGTGGAAAGGAAAGGACCCGTGGCCTATCGACTAGACTTGCCTAATTCTTTGATGTGTATGCATGATGTTTTTCATGTATTTGTTTTGAGACATTATGTTAGTGATCCTACACATGTGATTGCCATTAGTTCCTTGCAGGTGTTGGACAAGGGTGCACTCACAGTGGAGCCAATCCACATTATGAACCATCGCATTCGACTTCTACGACGTTGAACAATCGATCAGGTTAAGGTCCAATGGGACAATTATAGTCCACACTCGACTACCTGGGAGGACGCATATGATATGCGCCAATAGTTTCCATATGTGTTTGATAGTTTAGACATATAGATCTTGTCATATGCTTTATTTACTGCATTTTATATACTATACAACTTCTAGACGAAGTTTAAAACAAGAGGGGGTGTATGTAACATCTCGCTCTTGCGAGAACATGTTATTGACTTATTCTTTGAGGACACTTACATGCAAGTGATCTAGTTATAGTATATGGTTATATGTTTCACTTATGGATTCTTATGATGATACTGATGGATTATGATTTATGTTGTTTGATATCTATGTATTGACAGATGATATTGACGAGTTTCCCCTGAGTGTGAAGGACAATTGATAGATTAAGGATGTTGATATGGACCCCCTTGGACTCCGGATTGAGTCAGGAAGTGGATTGTATTGGTTTGAGTATTTCATTTATGCATATGTGACATATGATCGATTATATTATGATGTTGTTTATGGATCATTGAAAATGTTTCGTTGATGGATGCAGGCTAACGATTGCTTTCTAATATGACTTGTTAGCACTTTGTATTTAGCCTAGGCTGCATTAGGAAAACATGGAGGTAACCTTTTCAACCTAATTTAGATTTTATTCTAACCTATACAATTAGAGAGGGCTCTCTCAGGGTCAATATGACCATTCATTCTCACAAATATTTGGGAGTAGGCACTCAGAGGTTATATTTCTGATATAGGATAGGTTTTGTTTATGTTCAAAAAGGTGGTAAGACATTCAAGAGGGGAGAACCATTGGGAAATGGAGTCAAAGCCTAAAACTCAAGGACTTACGGCTAATGCAGGCTGAAACCTCTGTGAAAACACTAAGGCAAAGTAAGCACCGTGTTCAACAGGTTATAATAATAAAATTCATTTTGAAAAGGGAAATTAGCCCATTGCAGAGGAAAGCATCTAGCAAAGGATGAATTCCCAGGTGCAACTTTAGAAGAATGAAGACAAGAGGGAAGGTTACTCGATAGATCATCTATCAAAATGATGAATTCTGAAAAGAATAACCATTTACACATTAACAGATAATCCACTACAAGAGAGGAATCTAACAGTGGATGAATATCCACATGCAGTTTCAGAGGAATTAACACATAGAACTGATTAATAGAACAAAGCATCAAGCAGGGATGAATTCTGAAAAAAAATAAAATCAGAAACACATAACAAGCATCATCTATTGTGAGAAGAGCATAAAATATTGATGAATTCCTCTCACTTAATCTTATATTGAATTCTATATGAAAACACAAATAAACAAGAAGAATAGGATGAACAATGGCATCRTGATGAATCTTAGATTCTAAAAACAATATATTTTTGCATTAAACTTCCAGAAAGTTTCAGAGTCTTTAAGAACATTTTGCAATAGCCTCTCTCCAAAATGAGAGTTGAACCCTTTATTCATTCAAAATTAAAAAATATATAGACAACTCCATCCAAGTAACTACTCCTACCTTCTCGGATACACATCTGATCTACATACTAAAAATAAAAACCAAGTTACTGGAAAAGTGGAAAGGCTACCAATCATCTCACACTGCTAGAAGGCTACTGGAATCGATTCCTCTGCATTTAGAAACTGACTGTCATCCACTAACAAGTGACCACTGTTGGTTTGATGTTTAGGGTGCGGTCCTACAAACCTGTAACTGCAATTTTTTTGTCTGCCACTTTGCATTAGTTACCCTCAATTTTCGAATTGTTGATTTAATGCCTTGATTTTCTGAACAGGATTCCAAAAATAGAATGACAATAAGAGTTTCTTTAGGGGATCGACACCTCAAAATTTAGAAACCTGGGCAACTTAAACATTTTATTTTCCTCGGCTTCTTAACGTTGGTCCTTATGTTTTTTCCAATTTTAAATTTTTCGAAAACACCTTATTTGCATGCGCCATTACCTTGACATGTTTTCTATTGATGATTACACTCAGATTCATGCTTGTCGCATTTGGGAAACTGTATGGTGATGGAAAATACAGAAACTTGGCAGTGCTCGTTGATGTAGAAGCATCGATCGAATTAAACTTGGATGGACTGCCAAGTTTCTGTATTTTCCTGTGAATAATTCCTTCTATGGCCACCACACATTTTCTCTTCTCTTCAACGAGCACCACGATTCTGATGACTATGACTGAGGATGTGAGCCCCACTCTGATTCTCTGCAATAGACAATATATTTGACATAGACTCCTTTTCTTTTTCACTAGATACATTGTGTGTTATTGACATGGATTTGGTGATCCTCTTTAAGCGTATCCAAGTAGGCGGAGAGGTAAAACTCAGAGATATGTTCAGGACCAAGATATAAGCTATTGAAATTGTACCACTCTCCATCTACATTCCTGATATAGAACCAATGATTCTCACGGTGACAAATAAAGCCATCTTCATCCTAAGGATCTATCTGGGATTCTTCTAGCTAATTGGAATTTAGTGTAATGGATTCAGTTCATGGTGCTTCCATCGACATTTATATGTAGAGTTTAATACTTGGTCTTGTGCGCACATGGTGGTATTTCAATACTCGAGAATTGAAAACTTGGTTCAGGCTCAGACAGATCAATGATGATCTAGCCTTGATCTCAATTTCCATTTGACATTTGTCTGCATTCTTCACCTCTGTGTTCTATTTTATTATACGTGTTCCTTTAATCCCGCATGCGACACATACAATTGTTTTAAATCATTCATATATGTCTAAGTATAGGACAATCATCGCCACATTGTGAAAACAAAGGTGGCCCCTTGGTGTTGGGATGAACTAATGTCGTCTTAATTGCATTGTAGTACTTGTCCAACCATTTAATTTGTCAATTCGAGGTTCGTAGGATTACGAAGTACACACACTATATGTGCAGGACCGAAGTGAAATTAATCTAATCTAACTCTCCTTAAATCTCACACACACTTTCGAAATGAAATTGTTGAAATCAAATTAATCTAGGAATGGAAAATTACATGAAGGAAAAACAATACAACATGTGAAGAGTTTAATGACAAACATCATATATGTGATGTCACACCAATGAATCTATCTCAAATTACATTACAAGAATCAAATGACAAATCATGAAACAATAATGAAAGCATGAATCAAACTAAGAATTCCTTTCTCCAAAATTACAAAACCCAGACTCTACATAAAATTCTAAGACTAATCCATTTTTCTAAGATTCATTCCAGACTTATGAAATGGAGAGAGAGCACTCTCTTTTATACATGAGAGCCTTGAAGATAAGATAACCATCTCATAATTACAGATCCACTATTCTCTCAACTACTTCCTCATTATTACAAAATATGATCCCTTCAAATCCTCACACATATCTCTCATATATCTTGGATAAGATATGCCAACCAAATCTCCATGATTTTATCCTTGGAATAGGCTTTGAATAACTATCTCCTTGAAATGGTAGAGGAGATATTTCAGAAGTCTTTTTGTATTAACTCCTACACATTACAAAGCTCACACATTTTTGAGATATATATGAAAAACATGTTGAATTTCTAATATTTAATCATAAATTCCTTTTTAATACTAAAATGAATAAAGTGAAAAATAATAATATGAAACCCAAATATATTTATGAAAATGATATCATGAAAGGTTAATGGGGCGATGAAATGTGAAGAATGATGAANAATGGAGATCTCAAAAAAATTAAAGCAATTTTTTAGATTGTTATTCTTCCTGAAAAAATTTATAGACATCCTACTTTCTTATCCTCGAGATCGCACAAAGCACGGGAGGAGAGCATACTTATTCAACACTAAAACTGACATGTTGTATTCCTTTGAACCTACCTACTCTACTCTAATTGGAGGTTAGAAATCAATTATGTGTAGTGAAATATCCAATGTAACCATACACGCAACAGTAATAAGAATATGTTATCTTTCAATTTCAGAAATGAGAATCGGAAATATGTATAAACGGGCGAAATTAGTTGTTGAAACTATAAATTAACAAAATAAAAAGAAAAACTAAATGGAACTAACCTGGTACTCGCTTGAAACCATCGTTCGATCAGGCTCTCGTAGGTGCAATTTGTCTTTCTCGTATCATGTTGCAGCTCCTCATTGTCCTCCTCATCCTCCTGCTCACCTAATTGTTCTTCATTAAATATGCAGGATTCTTCGTATGTTGATTCATCGTTTGTTGTTGGAGGAGTAATTAAGCTCTCGGCTGCTGTCAAGATCTCATCTTCCCAAGAAGAGGGGATCCCAACTTTCGCTAAGATCTGAGTGAGTTGTTCCAAGCTTAAACTCATAGTTAAACCATATTGAAAAAGAATTCTTACAGCACCCAAATCGAAATGAAAAACTGAAATAAAAACATTCTCGCTGAAACAGGAAAAAAAATACTCTTCACAGTTGCGGAAATTAAACACACTTGCAGAAATTGAAATCACCCTTGCGGAAATTGAAACACTCTTTGTAGAAATTGAAATACACACTTACATAGTTAGCAGGGAGAACATGAGGAGTCTCCACTCAAGTAGCTTCTATGACCCCTTACCAACACATGTAGATCACACTTACATGAATTGAAATGAAAAAGAAACTGATACCTCAATCCATCGTCCTTCCCTGGCAACGGCGCCAAAATGTTGGGCTCTAAATATGTCCTAAAAACAATCTTATCCTGACATTAATTTATCAACCGAGGATTCGTCTTCTCTTTCAAGAATGACAGCAAATTCTATGCACCTATATAACCTCTATGCATCAGTCGAAGGTAGGTGTTGGCACAAGCATTTTACTTGTTGCCTATGTAGGTTCTTACCTTCCGTTTTCAATACCTCATCCTCCAGAGATGCAACCTATGCTATCTTTGACATGCAGTTGTTCCATGCAAATGAACGACACTATCTGCAAAGGGAACAAAAATCGTAACAAAAGGAACGACAATTGTTCTGTTCAAATGAACAACACTAAAATGTTGAGCCGAACTAATGTCGTATTATTTGTGTTGTAGTACTTTCCCAACCATTTAATTTTCCAATCGGAGGTTCGTAGACTTATAAAGCACATGCACAGTATATGTAGGATCGAAGTGGAATTAATCTAATCTAACTCTCCTTAAAGTTGGCACACACTTTCGAAATGAAATTGTTGAAATTAAATTAATCTAGGAATGGAAAATTACATGAAAGAAAAGCAATACAACATGTGAAGAGTTTAATGACAAACATCATATATGTGAGTTCACACCAATGAAGCCATCTCAAATTACATTACAAGAATAAAATTATAAATCATGAAACAATAATGAAAGGATGAATCAAACTAAGAATCCCTTTCTCCAAAATTACAAAACCCAGACTCTACATAAAAATCTAAGACTAATCCAACTTTCTAAGATTCATTCCAAACTTATGAAATGGAGAGAGAGCACTCTCTTTTATACATGAGAGCTTTGAAGATAAGATAACCATCTCATAATTGCAGATCCACTATTCTCTCAACTACTTCCTCATTATTACAAAATATGATCCCTTCAAATCCTCACACATATCTCTCATATATCTTGGATAAGATATGCCAACCAAATCTCCATGATCTTCTCCTTGGAATAGGATTTGAATAACTACCTCCTTGAAATGGTGGAGTAGATATTCGAGGAGTCTTTTTGAATTAATCCTTCACATATTCCTACACATTACAAAGCTCACACATTTTTGAGATATATATGGAAACATGTCGATTTTCTAATATTTAATCACAAATTCCTTTTTAATACTAAAATGAATAAAGTGGAAAATAATAATATGAAACCCAAATATATTTATGAAAATTATGTCATGAAAGGTTAATGGGGCAATGAAATGTGAAGAATGACGAAGGGAAAGGTGGATGAAAATACGACATTTATGAGTCCCCACACATGTGACAAAAACGTTGGTAAGAATTTTTAAGTGAGTATGATTTTGAGATAATGTACATTAAGGGAATAATTAACAGAGTAGCAGATGCGGTAAGTCGGAGACCACACATTTTCTCAGTAATACCACTAAAAACTAACCTTCGGGAAAAGATTTTAGCATTACATATGGATGACGACTAGTACAAGGAAGTAAAATATAATATCGGATAAGATACCATGATGATACCTAGATATGAGGGTTACTCTTTGGACAGTGAAAGGATACTAAGATATAATGGCAGAATTTATGTACCACCAAATGACGAGATGAGAAATTTAATTTTGAACGAATTTCATCGAGCAGTGTATATGGCTCATCATGGAGTCACAAAAATGAAGGTTGATCTTAAACCATTATTCTTTTGGAAGGGAATGAAAAATTATATAGTTAACTATGTGGCGAAATGTCTTGAATGTCAGCAAGTGAAGGTTGAACATAGACATCCAACGGGATTATTACATCCACATGAAATTCCTGAATCGGAATGGGAAGTTATATCGATGGAATTTATTGTTGGATTGTCATTGACGGCATGGAGACACGATTTTATCTTTGTATTTTTCGACACTTTGAAGAAGAGTGCGCATTTTATTCCAGTTCATACAACATATCAAGAACCTAACAGAGCTATAATTTTTTTTAATGAAATTGTGAGATTGCATGGTGTACCGCGAAAGATAATATCTTATCGAGGATCGGTATTTACTGGACATTTTTGGACTAGTTTCCAAAAGGATTTGGGCACGCAATTAAATTTCAGTACCGCATATCACCCTGAAATTGATGGAGAAATAGAAAGAACGAATCAAATTATAGAAGATATGTTTTAAATGTATGTGATGGATCAACATAAATGATGGGAATAATTTTTACCATTGGTATAAATTGCTTATAATAACAGTTAACAGAGTTCGATAAAGATGGCACCTTTTGAGTTTCTATATAGACGAACGTGTAGGACACCTTTGAGTTGGGATCGACTAAAAGATAAGGTCCTAATGGGACCGAAAGTTATTCGGGAAATGGAACATCATATGTGAACCATAAGGAAAATGATTAAGGAAGTGCAAGACCGACAAAAGATTTATATAGACCAGTAGTTATGAGGTTGGTGATAAAGTGTTTTTATGGGTAAAGCTACATAAGAGTTCAATTAAGTTTGGGAAGGGTGTTAAACTCTCTCCAAGGTTTATGGGACATTTATAAGTTATAGAAAGGAAGGGACATGTGGCTTACAAACTAGCCTTGCCTGATTCTTTGAGGTGTATGCACGATGTGTTTCATGTATCAATTTTACATCATTATATTTCAGATCTGTCACATGTTATTGATTTTCATTCATTGCAGGTATCAGACGAGGGTGCTCTCATGGCAGAGACAATATGCATACTGGAACATCGCACTCGATATCTACGACGTCAATTGATCGATCAGGTCAAGGTTCAGTGGGACATTTATAGTCCACATTCTGCCACTTGGGAGGATGCACATGAGATGCGTCAACAGTTTCCTTATTTATTTTGAAAGTTTGATATATTAATAGTAGCAGCTATATTTGTTTCTTTCATTGTTAGATTGTACAAACTTCGGGACAAAGTTCAAAACAAGAGGGGGTGTATGTAACATCTAGTTCCACTAATCACATTTTATACCACTGATTTATTCTTTGAGGACACTTGCGAGCAAGTGATCCAATTAAAACATGATACTTTATGATTGGTTGCTTTGGTTTGTGAGTTAAAAATGAAGTCATCATTGAGTATTGAAATTTTATATGTTAATTATATTGATTTATATTTATGATGAGGTTTCATGAGTGTGCAGGAGACATGAAACGATAAGGATGTTGATGGCATTGACAGAACACCTTGGACTCTGGATTGAATTAGGGAATGGACTATTGACTTTGATTATGAACACTTGATTTTATTACACATGTGTTATGATGATGATTTCAGTGATGGATTTCATGTATGAGAATTATTAATATTATTTGTGTCAATGGATGCAGGCATGGTGACGCTTGTTAATCTTACTCACATATGGAGTAAATAGGTCATACACAGATATCAAATAGATTAGGGATAGGTGTGACAGTGTCCCTGTTACATCCTAATAGCACTCTCTGTTAGAATATAAGTTGATGTGCTCATTTTACCATTGACAATACCTTTGTCACCCAACCATAGGACGAATCCACCTTTCGAGCACCTTAACCTTGACAGAGAATCACTCCGGAAGAAAAGCCTAAGCTAGATAGCCAAACAAAGGGTAGCACACATTTCCCAAAGGATAGCGCACCAATAAGAGTTGATCAAATAATCCAAACCCTAGCCAAGAGATAGTCCAAGCGTAACTCCTAGCTGCAACAACAACTCTCCTCCAAGACTGCGCAGAAACTGGGCAACTGTAGTGTGCACAAGTGTTGCTCTGCAATTCTGAAACTACTTGCCAGAATGAAAACTAGCATCATGTATTTATACTAATTATGGCTAACCGCCTGGGCCGACTTCTCATTCTGGGTATCTGTCTCTTCAGTATATATTATTATTTCTAGCCGAATTCTTCTCTTGGAGGCTAATAACCTAATATAAATTATCTTCTTGAGCTGACAAGTCTTCTAGGGTTATTAGCCAACTCATTAGGGTTTCTTCTTGCTTCCCAAAGTATTCTATCATTGTCAGGTTTACACGTCGAGGTAAATACCTCATGTAGCTACCATAATATCAACACTCCCTCCTAACTAGGGAGGTATTATAGGTAATGGTCTTGAGCACAAAACATACCATTCTCCTGGTAGCATCAACATAGTTATATAGACTAGATCATGAGC
>SNQJ01S0012385.1:3963-16289 GCA_010110895.2 Picea sitchensis | reverse complement strand
GAAAGAAAATTTTATTTTTATGTTTGAAAAATCAAAATAAACACAAAAGAAAAGTATTTAACTTAGTTACAAACTCAGGTTTCAGAGATGATGCAACAACGACCACGAAACCGAGCCCTGAGAGCAAAACTAGTCTTATTGTTATGCAATCCAAGAGATCAAAAGAATCCCAAAGAAGGATAAAAAAAAACTTTGTTTTGTTTTCAATTTTAATGCTTTCCAAAATTTCTATATCCCATAAGAAGTTTTGGGAACAATATCCCCAAAAAAGACCCCCCCAAAAAGCCAAAACAAGGCTTAAAAAGGATGAAAAACAAGAAAAAAAAATCACTTTTATGGAGGCATACGCCCCTTTTATCACTATAGGGAGAATATATGAGATTATGTGCATGCCTTGTGCTTCTATAGGGGGTGTATGTATGTTCCCTTTCCTTCTATAGGGTGCGTATATGACCCAAAATTCCAAAGGACATTTACACAGTTGTATGCACCTAAGCCTTCTATAGGATGTGTACATATACATGTTTTACTCTTCAATAAGAAGTATATATGTTCTTGTTTTTTCAAAGAAAAGAGAGTATACACTCTAAAAAAAAAATAACTTGAAAATCCCTAGGTCTAAAGCCTGAAATTTAAAGATAGGTTACTAAACACAACAACAGAAATGGAAAGAAAGAAAAAAAACAAGGGAAAACTAAGAGCAAGAAAATCCCAAAAGGGATTAGAACCGTACAAGCATCAAGCAAACGTTTTTTTTATTATTATTATTATTTTTTTAATCAAATATCAAATTTTGAGACTGCTTAGGACACGAGGGAAACCAAGAGAGCCCAAGAGGACCCTCAAAGACCAAGACAATACCTTGACCAAACAAAAAGGAAAAACACCACTTTAAAGAACATGTACACACGTCACTAAGGAAAGGAGTGTATGTACACTCCCTTCATTCTTAAAACCAACATATGTACACTTTTTTTATTGAATAAAAGAGTGTAGAAAGCCCATAATTCAAGAAAAATCAAGAAAAATACTGGACTCGGGGACTAAAAATAAAGGCCTAGGTTTCTAAAATATTGAAATCCACTGTAAAATAAAAAATCAAACAATAAAACCACATAAAAGCTACGCAAGCACCATAAACTAACCCAAAAATGAGGCAATCCCCATTATGGTCTCCATTTATGTTACAGGGAAAATCCCCTATGGCTATGGGTTAAATCCACAACAATGCGTTGACCATTTAAAGAACAAACCAAATCCCATAAATGCAATCAAAGATTTGTAACTAACTCGATCAATTAATTAACTACTAGTAGCAAGGAAAAATAGATATACTTGGTGTCATATGTTTGATGAAGATCCCATGGTTGAAATTTTTTAATACTATGATCTATAAATTTTCGTGGATATTCCACCGGAACAGTTCGTCACAATAGATTTGATAAATAACTAAAATCTTTATTATTAAGGTTATTATTCCTTTAGATTTCTAGAATATTTAGTTATTGATTTTTCTACTTGTGCATGCAATAGATAAAATGTGAAAAATAGATAATAGTAAAATAAAATCACACCATCCACAAATAGTTTATATTGGATTTAGGTCTGGATCATTTATGGTCATGCGTGTAAGTGAAATTTTTATGTATTTCGTTAATAATGGAGTGCATTAAGTGCGTCACATGTGATTGTTTTTCCCATTGTCGAGTTTTTTGTGGTCAATTTGTTGTTCTCGGTCAAATTTATTCTTTGTCTGATCACTTTGTTCTTCCACTGTGTCTTCTCTCTCTCTCTCTCTCTCTCTCTCTCTCTCTCTCTCTCTCTCTCTCTCTCATGGGTGGTACTTCTTAAACCAAGCACCATTGACTACCTTATAAAAAAACTTTCCTTGAAGTGTTCTTAATTGTGCTATTGTAGTTTAACTAATATAATCAATTACATAGGGCCCTAAAC
This sequence comes from Picea sitchensis, assembly GCA_010110895.2. Taxonomy (NCBI): domain Eukaryota; kingdom Viridiplantae; phylum Streptophyta; class Pinopsida; order Pinales; family Pinaceae; genus Picea; species Picea sitchensis. Next base: position 14,336 of record SNQJ01S0012385.1, on the reverse strand, counting down.
GTGTAGTTTCTAGATTCCTCATCTTTCCTTTGAATTTGTTGTCATAAAAAGGTACCAAGTCACTAACTTTAATCTCTTTCTTATTTGGATGTTGGTTGTGCCATGCTTTTTGTTGTTTCTTTTTCTTTTCCTGGTGATGACATGCGGTCAATCATTGTTCTTTGAGCTTTTTCAGTTGATGTAGCCTTTCTTTCTTTTCCATATTGAGGTCATAATGTAGTACCGAAGATACCCATTCCCCATTCATCCATAAGTGTAGTGAGACTACAACCTCTTTCCCATAGACGTATTTAAAAAGGTTTTTTACAATCGATTGTTTAGGTAGTGTGGTATTCCCATAAAAAAAACTAGTACTTTATCATCCCAATCATCTTTGTCTACACCATGGATTTTTGTGAACCCCTTGCACAAATTCTTGTTGAAGGATTCGACTACCCCATTTTCTTGGGGGTGATACAATGATGTTTTTTTGTGGTTGAATAGGAACTCTTCCATCAATATTGTTATTGTATCATTAATATATTGTGTTCCTTGATCACTTATCAATGTTAGAGGGCACTCAAATATAGTGATGATTTTTTCATATATGAATTTTTTTCCACTTCCTTCATGCATGTGTCGAATAGCTCTGTTTCTACCCATTTGGTTAAATATTCAACTATAGTGATGATATATCTAGATCTTGTTCATTTTTCACTTTTCAGAAAAGGTCCCAAAAATTCGATGGCGGAAATTTTGAAAGGTAGACTGGGATTAACCAAGTTTAGTGGCATCTCATATTTCCATAATGGTCAACCCATCCTTTGACACTTATCACATTTATTAACTTTGGCTCGACAATATTTATGCAGTTTTGACCAAAAAAGTCATGCTTGTAAGATTTTTATTGTAGTTGTGTCTGTATGAAAATATCCTCTTGATGGATCGACATGTGCTTCTTCTATTATAGTTTCTATTTCATGTTCCAAGGCACATCATATTAATATATCATCTGGTCCTAATTTATAAAGATATCCATTCATAAGTGTGAATGGGGAAGTTTTCATTGCTAATAACTTTATTTTTCTCTCTAGAAGATCATTTAGAGATTTTCCTTCTTATATAAATTGTAATATTTCAGCCATTTCTTTTGGGGTCGACTTGACTCAAAATAGACGGGTGTCTGGAAGGTCATCGTTGATCCATATCACCTCTATTACCATTTATACTCTTGACAAATGGTCAAGCCCAACATTATTTTTCCCTAAACTAAACACTACTTCAAAATCAAATTATTGAAATAACAAGAGCCATATGTAGACTCGTCCTTGATGAACTAGTTTGTTGACTAAATACTTCAATGCTTGATGGTCTATATAAAATATGAAGGGGTTAGCCAGTAGATAGTGTATAAATTATTGTAGAGCGAATATCATCCCAAGGCCTTCTCTTTCTGTGGTCAAATAGTTCCTTTCATCCTTATTCAACTTTCGTTTGGCATAAGAATTTTGGTGGTTGACCATCTTATCACCAGGTTGGGAAAGGAATGCACCAACTGATACATTGGATGTATCAACAAGAACATGGAATTTTTTCGTCCAATTAGGAAATCTTAAAATAGGGGCTTTCGCTAGTTTTCTTTTCAAGAGCTTGAAGGATTCATTGAATTCCACACTCCATATGAAATCCATGTCTTTTCTCAGTATCTAGTCGATAGGGAACGTAATATCTAAATAGTTCCTTATGAACTTCCTGTTATGCCCAATATAACCCAAAAATATATTAGTTTTCCTTGGATTGATTGGTGGATTTAGATCGAGAATAACTTTGATTTTGGCCATGTCGACTTTGATTCCATATTTACAAATGATGTGACCAAGTAATATACCAATAGGGGATTTCATTATATTTAGAGAAATATGTCTTTGTTGACACCTTCCAAGCATCATTCAGAGCATGTGTATGTGATTTTTCATTAGACTATACATTGTCCAATCATAAAAGTAAATGATCACTATTTTATACATATATTAATGAAATAATTTGACAACAATACAGGACAATACACCGAGTGCATTCTTTAGGTCGAAGCGCATTACTTTGTAGGTGAAAGATCCAAATTTTGACACAAAGGTTATTTTCTATTGATCTTCCCGAGAAATTGGTACTTAGCTATATCCTGAAAAATCCATCTATGAATGAGTAACATTCATGCCCATCAAATTCATTTATTATCCCGTCTACAAATGGTGTGGGGAATGGGTCAGTAACTATGAATTTGTTCAATCCCTGAAAGTTGACACAAATTTTGAGTTTCTTTGGGTTATGCTTTTTGGGTTGTACCACCATTGGGCTAGCCCATTCTAAATTTTCAATAGGATATATAATTTCTACTGCCAACATACCCTCGATTTATTTTTGGACAATTTCTTTATATTTATCCCCTAGTTCATATTGCATTTTCATTATGGGTTTGGCTCCTGGTATCAACTCGATTTCCATCTCTTCCATTTCTTTAACCAACCCCTTCAAGTATTTGTAGTATCCGGTGAACACATCTTGATACTCCTTTAAAAGGTCAAAAATTTTGGTGGTCTTCATTTCGGTGTAGTCATCGCCTATCCGAGCCATTTTAGGTCAACCATTGTTTGAAATTCCATCTTCCATGTAGTTGATTTCCACATCCATCCACTTCGGTGGTTTCGATTCATCTAAATTGCATTCTCTTTCATGAACTTCATTTTGTGTCAGGGGAAGTCGATTTTATCTAATTCATCATGTTCATATTGTTTAGAGAACCTCAATACAATTTTTATTTCTTTGATTACTTCCAAGTGGTCCTTCCTCCATTTGAAACTTTTCCTTGGAAAAATTTCATATTCCATGTCGATTCGACGTGCAATTTGGTTGTTCTGGTCATGGCATGATACATGGTTACAAGTCTGGGTCAACCCTATATTGACCTTTGTTTTTCCCTTTTATTGAGTTATTTTGGTGATTGGTTTTTCAATATAGTCTTTGATTTCCCTGACTACTTCTGCAAGGTTAAATGAAAAATCCTTAATAAAATTTTCTTTGAGATCCTTCCAAGTGAATCTTTCACCATGTGCTTCTTCTATTTTGTACCATTTGTAAGGTAGATATCCAACATATTGGGGAACATATGAGGCGATACTCTTTCATATGTGTATCCACTTCTTCTCCATTTCCTCTCACAGACTTGAATATGGATGAGAGAGTCAAACCCTAGCTTAAACTTAGGTATACTTTTCGTGGATGATAATTTATTTCCTTCAAAACATTTGACAAATTATGTGGTCATGATGGTCCAAGTCTGTAGTCGAGATGCATGTGTATCCCACCATCTTGTTTCTTGTCCCATGAATGACTGCACCAGACTCTACAATTGACCTTGTTCTCCAACCATCTTAGACAACTCATCAACATGAACCAATGGTGATTCTTGCTCCTTAAATCACAACGAGAAAGTTGAGGTCAACTCTATGTCCATGGAGATTAAACTTGGTCTCTTATTGATTTTATTTTTTTACACTACGGGTATTGTTCTAATGGATAAGAAAGAATGAAATTTATCCTTAGGAATGGCTTCAATTGATCAACATTCTCTTGCTTTTGATTCATATTTTTCCAACTTCCATTCATATAGTTCTATTTCTGATTTCTGACCTACCGACAAAGGTGAACCATGTGGTAATTCTCCTTGTATATTAGGTTCAACATCATCATGGTCTCATTGAATGAATTGATATAGATTTATTTCCCCAGTCTCTTCTTCCTAGGGTTTTTTCTTCATTTTACCCCTCCGGGGTCCAAGGGTATGATAATTTTCTTTCCACTTCCTTTAATTTTGATTCTGTCTCTTTCATGAAAAATGGTTTCTTTCATTTTCCTTCCCCATGGTTTCCCAACCAATGTTGAGTAAGAAGGGATACCTTCAAGAATATTGATTGCTTCAAAGTCCTCCAGTGTTGGTATCCCCATGATAACAATTTATGCACTCCTTAATAAGCCAATGGGTTTCACAAATTGTTGATATGCAAGTTTAAGGAAATTAGTAGATCTTGTTAGTTTAGGCCTACCCATTTTGATCCAAGTTTCCTTAGGGAGAATATTGACTTTTGAGCCAAAGTTGACCACTACTTGAGGAATCGTAAATCCTTCAACTTCAAGGTCGATTTGTGGGTCATAATCATCTTGGAGATTTTCTCGAGTAAGTTTCCTCGTATTTTTGCATGTTCTTTGTTCTTCTTTACATTCTTTCAAGATGTTCAATCATTCCAATAGATGGGAAACTAAATGTTCCTATTTTTCTAGATCCAAGATTTTTTCTAAGATTGTGTCCTTCCTCCCTTTCCGGTACTGTGTTTGTTGATATGTTCTTTTGTTTTCTTCTTCATCTTCTTGATTAAAGAACCTAAGTCCTTCTGTCATTGTTTGTATTTCTTTCATGGATTAGGGTACCCATGATATTTCTTAACAAGTTTWATCTATGGTAATTGTTTTGCATTATATTATTGACCTGCACCTGATATTGTGATGATGCTTAAATTCTTAGTGTTAAATACTTCATGTTTAGGCATGGTTTGCAGGAGATTGACAGTTTTCCTATTTCTCATTTTCTCAAGCATAACTTAATAATCCTCAAGGGAATGATCACCAACTCAACATATATCGAAAAATTTCAAGTCATTTCTATCCTTCACTGGGTAGTCAATACTTAAATGATCTTCCTTTAACCAAATAAAGTAGTATGATTTATTGAATCTTCCTCGACCGCATCCTCCTCGATCATATTGTCTACAGTATCCACCTCTGTATCCTCCTCTTCCTTGATATCCATCTCCTTGACCTTGATAACCACCTCCTCTTCCTTGGTATCCACCTCCTCTTCCTTGGTATCCACCTCCTCTGTCACCTTGATATTGGTTTTGTTTTGAAACCTAGGTATGATAGATAGCATGATAATTATGATTATTTCAACCATTGAGTTGACACTCTTTTGTACTATGGGTTGTTTCTTTCTAGATGGCCCACCATTTTTGTTTTTTATTTTTCAAGTTGTTTGGGAAGTTCTTTGTGATGTGTTTTTTGATGATTTGGGATATTTCACTATAATATTCTATCTGGACCCTTCAGACATTAGATTCTCTTTCAGTCATTCAACAATATTTGAAATAGTCTCTAGTGTGTCCTTCATTCATACAAAATGTGCACCAAATATCACTTCGTCATACAACAAGATCCTGGAGTGTTTTTTTTAGCATCTCTAATTTTTCTTAAATAACTGTATTTGCAGTTAATGTGGTCCAATATTCATCCAATTATCTACTTTTTTTAGGGTGTCCTCACAAGTTTGGATCTCATGCATTCTCAAAGGTGCTTGGATATTTTGAAGAAGTCCTGCCACAAACCATTGAACTAGCAACTCCTTGTCAATCATGTGAGGGTTTTGACTGAGTAAATGATTGAATATTTTGTTTTATTCCCTTATAGAATTGCCATTCATTTGTTTAATTTCTTTCAGCTTCTGGGAAGCCATGTGTTTGATACCTTGGGTTTTGAAGAAGGACAAAAAAATACTATGAATTTTCCTTCATACTCATTGGATTTTTTTTTAAGTTCATGAACCTTGTAAGAGATATTTTCCTGAGAGACTCAATGAATTGTGCCATCTATTTTGTTTCATATGAGATGTCTATGGAATCCCAATACTTTTCATAGATGAACTAGTACCACTTGAGATCTTCATCCCCCTCGTACAAAGGTAAATGATGGTGACATTTTTTATTTGAAGAAGAGGGTTTTGAATTGGACTGGTTTTGATTTGGTGGGGTCGACTATGTTACTATTCCAATTGGTGTTGTCGAATGGTTTGCTTGTTTAAATAGTGTCATCAACTGGTTTTCTTACTCGACTAGTGTCGATGACTTGTCATTGGCTTCATCGACATTTACTATTTCGACTGGATGGGGTATTTCGTTGGTTTGACAAACTTGGCCTATATACTCAATAAATTCTCTCATTTTCGGTCACATTTCTTCATCATGATTGTTGGTCAAATGTATTTGTTCTTATTCATATTCTAAATTTGGCAGGGGTACAACAAATACATTAGGGGGTGAGTATGCACTTAGAGAGTGAGTATGCACCAAGACGAATTAATCTAACCTTTGAAGTTTGAAAACACACATATATATATATATCCACAAAGCATGAGAGTCTAACCCATGGCGTCCTTGACTTTAGGAGTGAATACGCACATGTGACAAATTAAACTAATATTTGAAGTTTGAAAACACCCATCCTATATATATATCTATTTAATTTATTTATTTTATTAATTTAAATGAAAACATCTAAAAAAAAATAAAGAATAAAATAATAGAAGCTAAATTAATTAGCATGATAAGTAACAACGTATTCAACAAACTATGCCAATTTTAAATTTTATAGTAGTATGATTACAATTTACTCAACAAACTATACCAATTGATTTTCTAGAAGTTAAAGATTTTTATAATGAGAGTGAAAAATGATTGTCTATGTGAAATAATTGATTTATTTGTTTAAGATAATTGAAAATTTAATTTTTAAAATGTTATTATTTTTTAATAAATTAATTGAGAGCTTACATTTCTTTACATTGAAGTTGTTATGCGTTGGAATTATAAAATCTCACTAATGACCCTATTGATGTCTAGTTTATTTCATTTTCAACAACGCACTTAGTTAAAGAGTAAGCAAAATTGTTGGAAATATTTAAATTGAATTCATCGTTTTTTAATAAGATTGCGAAAATGGAATATTGTTGGAATTTGATAAACGAGTCACAATGGTTATGGTTCATATCATAATTGAATGTAATGGATTGATTTAGATTTCTCCTAAAGTCTTTTAATTTTAATTTGAAATTAATGGGAATGAAGATTTTCAGTGTTGACATTGAAATCAGATTTGAAGTAAATATCTACCCCAAAAAATTGTTGATAAAACCCAAAATCCCCATTCGAAAATACAGTAAAATTAAACGGCTGATGCCAAACAGATGAATCGAAAATACAGTAAAATTAAACGGCTGATGCCAAACAGATGAAGAAGAGTATAATGTGGATATAGAGAAATGAGTATGAACAATGGTGGTGTCACGGTAGGATTTCTCTTTCCTTGCAGGATGGATTTCTCGCAGTTTACCCCATCTTCTTTATCTTTCTCTCCATTTGCAAATGAAACTTTCTTCCATAAATGCAACAATCACACGAATCTGCATTCCAATCAGCTTTATTTTTGGTTTTATGGTTATCGAGATACTCCCACCTCCACGGTTACTCCAGCAGCAGTTAAACAGCGACGGAGGAAGATAATTAAGAAGAAGAGACAAGTTTCAGCAGATGCCAACCAAAACCAATGCACACAAACGGATGTACAGAAACGAAGCGAAGTTCTCCTATGGAACGACATGATCAGAGATTGTGTAAAGAAGGGCTCCTGCGACGAAGCGCTGAGGATGTATTATCAAATGCAACGCGCAGGCATAGAGCCCGAAAAATCGGTATTTATTTCTGTAATAAATGCATGCCGTAACCTATCAGATCTGCCAGCGGGCAGGAAGATTCACCAACATATCATCGCAAGGGGATTTGAAACCGATGTTTTTGTGGGTACTGCGCTCTCGTCAATGTATGTTAAATGCGGGAGTTTAGAGAATGCATGCCAAGTGTTTGACAAAATTACTGAACGAGATGTTGTGTCATGGAACGCAATCATTTCTGGTCATTCCCAGAATGGTCATCCCGGTGAAGCATTGGCATTCTTTAATGAAATGCAAGTCCAAGGAATAAAACCCAATTCAATCACCATGGTTAGTGTTCTCTCGGCATGCACCCATTTATTGGATCTGGAGCAAGGTAAGCAAATCCATGGTAATGTAATAAAGAGTGGATTTGAACCAGATGTTGTAGTGGGCACAACGCTTGTAGATATGTATGCTAAATGTGGGACAATGCATATTGCTCACAAATTGTTTGAAAGAATGCTTGAACGAAGTGTCGTATCATGGAATGCGATTATTGCTGGCTATTCCCAGAACAATGCTCCCTATGAAGCCTTGTCATCGTTCCATGAAATGCAAGTCCAAGGTATAAAACCCAACTCAATTACCATGGTAAATGTTCTTCCTGCATGTGTCAACTTATTGGCTCTGGAACAAGGTAAGCAGATCCACGGTTATGCAATAAGAAGTGGATTTGGATCTGATGTTGTTGTGAACACCGGGCTTGTAGACATGTATGCAAAATGTGGGAATGCTAACATTGCCCACAAATTGTTTGAAAGAATGCCTAAACGAGATGTTGTGTCATGGAATGCTATGATTGCTCGTTATTCCCAGAATGACCACCCCCATGAATCCTTGGCGTTCTTCAAAAAAATGCAAGTTTATGGAGTAAAACCCAATTCAATAACCATAGCTAGTGTTCTACCTGCATGTGCCTTTTTGTTGAGTTTGGAACAAGGTAAGCAGATCCATAGTCATGCAATAAGAAGTGGAATGGAATCTGATGTTATTGTGGGAAATGCACTTGTAGACATGTATGCTAAATGTGGGAATGTTAACATTGCGCACAAATTGTTTGAAAGAATGCTTAAACGAAATGTTGCATCATGGAATGTGATCATTGCTGGTTATTCCCAGAATGGCCACCCCCATGAAGCCCTGGCATTCTTCAATCAAATGCAAGCCGATGACATAAAACCTGATTCAATCACCATGATTAGTGTTCTGCCTGTGTGTGCCAATTTATTGGCTCTAGAACAAGGTAAGCAGATCCATGGTTGTGTAATTAGAAGTGGATTTGAATCTGATGTTGCTGTGGGCACTGCAATTGTAGACATGTATGCTAAATGTGGGCGTATAGTCATTGCTCGACAAGTGTTTGACAAGATGTCAAGTAGAGATGTGGTCGCATGGAATGCAATGATTTTGGCATATGGAATTCATGGACACGGTGAGGATGCTCTTGCTCTTTTTACCCAACTGCAACATACAGGTACAAAACCTGATCATATCACCTTCATTGGTGTTTTGACTGCCTGCTCTCATGCAGGGTTAGTAGATGAGGGCCGGCAATACCTTGAGTGCATGAAGTCAGCTTATGGCCTTGCACCTAAGCTGGAGCATTATTCATGCTTGGTTGATCTTCTTGGGCGTGCAGGGCATTTGGAAGAAGCACATGACATTATCAAAAAGATGCCATTAGAGCCCAATGCTGATGTGTGGGGGGCCTTGCTTGGGGCCTGCAGAATTCACTGCAATATTGAGCTTGGAGAAGAAGCAGCAAAACACCTTTTTGAATTAGAACCAAACAATGCTGGATATTATGTACTGTTGTCAAACATCTATGCCGAGGCATGCAGGTGGGAGGATGTAGCAAAGTTGAGGGCAATGATGAAAGAGAGGGATGTGAAGAAGCAGCCAGGATGCAGTTTTGTTGAAGTAAATAGAGAGGTTCATACATTCCTCGTGGGAGACAAATTCCATCCTGAATCTGAAAAAATTTATGCAAGCTTGGAAACCTTGTATGTGCAAATGAAGGAGGCAGGATATGTGCCTAACACAAATCTTGTGCTGCAAGATGTGGAGGAAGAGGTGAAGGAAAACATTCTCTGCAGACATAGTGAGAAACTAGCCATTACTTTTGGGATCATCAATACAATCCCAAGCACCTCCATCCATATCATAAAGAACCTTCGTGTATGTAATGATTGCCACAATGCCACTAAGTTTATCTCCAGGATTGTTGGGCGAGAAATTATTGTGAGAGATGCAAACCGTTTCCACCACTTTAAGGATGGATTGTGTTCTTGTAGAGATTACTGGTGATGCTAGTTGAACCAATCAACAAATCAGTTAACACATATTGTGTTCTTTAAGTTAGCATATGCAGTGTGGGGTTGACTTTTGTGCGTCTGGTGCTCTTTAAACACGTGGGATCTATACAACAAACGTGGGATCTATACAACAAAAAGTTAAATATAAGAAATCATAGATTAGTATTATAAGCCTGATAATCATTGTCTTTGTATAAATCCATCTTGTAGTCCTTGTTAAATTTCTTCTAATTTCCTTGAAATCAAAGGGTCGTTCGACAGTTGCATTGAGCGCAGATTCATATGTTGTTCCACAGATCATACTTAAATATATATTTACATAATTACGCCGAAAGGCGTACACCTATTGACAATGGGCAGATTTAATAGGGGTTTAGTGCTTAATAAGTTTTCTATGGACAGGATTAAATATGGCTGGAATATTCTTAGTAGTCACACAAAATAAATGGCTGTGATTTCAATCATTAACTTCCTAGCTATTATAAAGA
>SNQJ01S0012384.1:69606-85908 GCA_010110895.2 Picea sitchensis | reverse complement strand
CCCATAACAATCGACTTCAACAAAATCTCATGTTACGGTGGGTCTTACTATGTGACTATTGTAGTTGTTTTATACCAACCGAAGACCTCTGAATTTGTTAGGCAATCAATGTGTACGAGTCATCGACACTTCTTATAGGCGTCCTTTCCTATTTTCAGAGTGTGTTCACCATCATAATTTTCATCTACCATTATCAAATCACCCCGGAGGGCACTGCAATTATCTACATCAGCATACATCCTCATTTACTATCTTTCATTTTGAGTTACATGATACAAGCATGGGGCATGCCCACCTTGTTTGTATACAAAATTTTGTTTCTCTCCCTATAGAAAGGTTTGGGGTCCACCATTTCCACTCACCCTCTAATGGATAGCTCTTTCATTTCCTATCAACACTCGTCCTTACAATGGTACTCTCAGTAGAAAAAACATTGATGTATTTTAGCTATAACTATTCTCCTAAAATCAGACATCAGGGAGAATCTATTATCACTAAAATTTCATCCGCAACATTACACGCAAATGATTACATAAATAAAACAATGCAAAACAACCATTATTTTACCTGCAACACCAAAAATGCAATTCCAAGAGGCAAAAGCTATACAACTGGACAAAAATTGGCATGCACTAACTCACTAAAGGAATTGCACGCACAATGCACAGGCCAAAGAAGACCGAAGAATGCACAATGCACCATATGCACAGTTGTGTATGAGAAAAGCCACACACTCCTTTGAACAATGCATTTATGATTCTTGTCAGACCCTCAACTACTTATGGACCAACTCCCAACTTGATTTGACCCTCATATCTGAGTTGTATCCGAATGGGGTGTTGTTCAAGGACCAAAGGGTGCCCTAAAGGGCCCCTTGTTCACACCAAGAACCAATTGAATAATGCCTTGAATACATTCTATAAATGGAGGCCATGGGTGCACTAAGAATTTAAAAATTTCATAGTATTGTTATGCTGCCTCAATCCTCCCTCAAGAATCCTCTTTTCTTCTTGGAGCATTCTAGCAACATTCCAATAGGCATTTCCACTCACCTCTTGAGGGAATAAGCATTGATTTCTTCATCATTTTATTTCTTTTTCACCATTTTAAGAAGAGCTCTCCATTAGGGAACTCAAGAGTCGTCCCAAGGAGGAAGAGGGGACCCATAATTATTCTTTTCTCTACAGTGTTTTGCCAACTAATATAGTTATCCATTGGTGGCATAATCTTGGTCATTTGGTTGATTGTTTTTGGTTCAAAGTTTCTTATGCATTATAGTTTTATTCCTTAGTTTTTTTTAGTTTATTTACTTGTTTATTTCATGTGCTTGGATTGTGTAACTCATGTACTAACCTCTGTCTTGTCTAGTAGTCCCAACTAGACATGAAAGTGCCCTTGTTTTTCTCACCCAAGTGATGAAACAAACACAACAAAAAACAACAACAACAACAACAATCCTCTTGCTAAAAAATACAATATGTTTTCTATCCCATTTGGGTAAAAGTTTCCTTATTAAGTAAGAGGTTTTGAGTTCAAGTCTCTCTTTTTGTTACTTTTGTTTTAAAAAGTTCATGCTCAATTGTAAAGTGTATTTCACTTCAAGTATAAAAGAGAATCACTATAAGTAGCTTTAATATTTTATTTTAGAGTTATTTGTTTTGCATGCAGATTTTCTTTCATAAAGTAACTTCATTATAAAGGTGATTACCACTTCTTTTTATAAAAGTGGGTCACTTCATAAAGAAACTTACGCCACCACGTGGTCCTTTGGTTATGGTTTATGCCTTTTTTAAAAGGGCATAACTTTCACATCCGAAGTTCGTTTTTAGTGCCGTTTTTTTTAAACCGCCTAATTTTTCAAGATATTTCCATCCAGATCATCAGTCTCAATTTTTAAATCCATATTATCTACATATTTAATATGTATTATTCCAGTAATCTTTTGATTACCAACACCAACTACTTCTAATCAAAATCTCATATGGAGGATTTATTAAGAAGTAAAGGCTTGTAATGGATTACCTTGGGAAAGAAAAAACAACCCATTGATGATGATAATAAAGTAAAATGGGATAATAGGAGTGGTGAAGCACGTGGACTAATCAGAATGTCCATCTCTCCTGATTTAAGGTTCCACCTTAAAGAAATTGATGACCCCAATGAATCTTGGGAAAATATTGAATCTGTCTTTGGTAAACTCAATATTATTCGAGCACAACAGTTAGAAAATCAAGTACTGACTTTAAGTCCAAGTAATGTTTCTTGCATTGGAGACTATCTATCTAATTTTAAAACACTCGAAATTTTATGTGAAGAATGTGAGATAAATATGGAGGGAGAGCGTTGCATCTATCTTATTCTTTATAAACTAGGTAGTGAATATTATGTGTTTGTATCTACCTTTTATTCCATGAGAGAGACTCTAGGGAAATCTTATCAAAAAACCAATCTTGATTCCTTTTGTGTTCCTTTGATTAGAGAGGAATATAATCTTGTTCAACTTGTAGTGATCAACACTACATGTACCTCCAACGAAGCCTTAGTCGCCCAACATAAAGATAAACCCAAGAATCCCAAGAAGCAACATCCTCGCTACAGAAATAAGAAACATAAATCTCAAATCCAATCAGACAACTTCAGTTCCTAATGGTGACAGAGGAGAAAAATATAAAAATAAGAAGACTAACAGAAATTGCAACTTTTGCGATAAATATGGTCATGATGAGTCCAAATGTTTCAAGAAGATGACAACTTTAGAAGAAGCAATGAAGAAGCACAACATCAGTATTGATTCTACTTCTTCTTCTTATTCTCATGGACATGCACTTTCTTCTTCTGGTTTCTCCTTCAATACAGCTTCTACTTCTTTATTTGATGAGTGGCTTATTGATTTTGGAACATCTTATCATATGGATAAGTATAAAGACATATTTTCTGCTCTAAATGAATGTAACACCAAGAAAATATTTGTTGGTGATGATATATCTCTTAGTGTTGTGGGATTTGGAAAAGTTCAAGTAGATAATGGTCATTTCAAATATGTATTATGTGTTCCAAGTATTTCTTGCAACCTTCTATCATTATATCAGATCACTCATTTAGGTAAAGGTAAAACCGTAGAGTTTTCACCTCACCAAGTTGTAATCAAGAATCTAAAATATCCTAAGCATGTTCTTGCAACTGGAAGTGTTGATGATATTACTAGGTTGTAAAAGTTTGAAAACTTTGTGTCATCATCTTTTTCATTAGTTTTTGTTGCTCATAGCGATGACTTGAGCAAACTTTGGCATGAGAGTTTTGGTCATCTAAACTATTGCTCATTACAAAAACTATGTGATCAATAGATGGTGACTCGACTTCCTCCTGTTTCATGCAGATATGGTGTTTGTGTCAATTTTGTTCTTGACAAACATCATTAGGAAAATTTTGACAATTGTGCCTCTTTCCATGCCTCAGGCCCTTTGCATGTTGTTCACAGTGATTTGTGTGGTCCACTTTCTACTTCTTTTTCTGGGTGCAAGTATTTCTTAAGTTTCACTGATGATTTTTCCAGACGTACTTGGGTTTACTTCTTAAAACCTAAGAGATATTTTTTTGACAAGTTTGTGGCCTACAAGGCCCTTGTAGAAAATAAATCTAGACATCAAATTCAAAGGTTAAGAACAAATAATGGAGGAGAATATGTGAACACTAATTTTACAGAGATTCTTGCACTACACATAGCATCCAAATGCAACACATTGTTTATATACACCACAAAAATATGGTGTTGCTGAGACAAAGAACCACACATTAAAAGAAATGGCTAATTGTAAGATCGATCTAAGGATTAAATATAAAGTATTGAATTGAAACCATCAACTTTGAAAATTACATAATAAATCACACTCACAAGACTCTTAAATGTATGGTGGAAACCATCAACTTTGAAAATTACATAGTAAATCACACTCACACAAAGACTCTTAAATGTATAACACCATAAGAATCTTGGACTAAAATTAAACCAGATGTAAGTCACTTCCATGTATTTGGAAGTATACCAGGGGCTCACATTCTCGATGAGAAAATGAAAGCATTGCAGCCTAAAAGTGAGAAGTGTATATTTTTTGGTTATTCTGAAGATGTCAAAGTTTATAGACTTCTTCAACAATATTGTAATGAAATTAATATTAGAAGAGATGTTAAATTTGATGAAAATCTCTTGGCCTACAAGCCTAACTCAATGATTATGCCTTCTTCAGCCTACGAGACATCTTCGAAATTTGTTCCTTCTTTTGTTCCTATTCTGGTTTCTTCTTCAGATGATGAGAGTGAGGATGAAAATCCACCTCTGCCTACTCACCTTCCTCAAGATGTGTCCTTTGAACATGAACTAGCACCAACTCCACCACTTCCTAGATGGGTCTGTTCAACATGAGAATAATTTGGTGATCTTGTTGGTGATCCTTCAGATCAACATCGAACACGTTCAGAGTTCCAACGAGACTCTTCTCTTGTGGCTCAATTTTCATAGACTCATGATCCAGAGACATTTGTAGAAGCTTCAGTTCATCCATATTGGGATACAACAATGAATAAAGAGTATCATTCTTTAATGGCAAATGATACTTGGGATCTTGTACTTCTTCCAAAAGGAATAAAACTTGCGAGATGTAAATGAGTCTATAGAACTAAGTATGAATCATATGGAAGTGTTGGTCACTTTTGGAAGACACAAGGCTTGGTTAGTTACCAAAGGATTTTCCCAAGTTGAAGGAATCGACTATAATGAAACCTTTGCCCCTATAGCCAAAATGAATTCCATCCACCTTGTTCTTTGCCTTACTGCCTCACATAAATGGGACATCCATCAGATGGATGTTAAATACACCTTCTTGCAATGATATTTGCAAGAATAGCTCTACATGGAACAACCTCCTGGCTATGTCCAGAATGAATCTAGTCTTGTTTGTAACCTTAAGAAATCTCTTTATGGTATCAAGAAATCTCCCCAAGCTTAGTATCCCAAAATCGAAAAGTTTTTTATTGACACCAAATTCACTATATTCCATTCTGATCTTAATGTTTATACCCATAAATTAGGAATCCATGTCATCATCCTTGTCCTTTATGTTGTTGGCGTTATCCTTACTAGTAGTGACTCAAAACTTTTAAACCATGTGAAAACCAACCTTAGGAAGAAATTTGAAATTAGAGACTTAGGATTTTTTCACTGTTTCCTTGGCCTCCAATTTTTTTAAACCAATGGAGATATTCTTATTTCCCAATCTAAGTATGCTTGTGACCTTCTTCGTCACTCTCACATGGATGATTGTAAACTACCCCTTCTCCCTTCCAGTCTAGAGTCAAGCTTACTGCCACCTGTACTTCTACTGAAGTTGATGCCACCCTGTACCGCTAGTTAGTTGGTATCCTCTTATACTGGAATCATTCCAGTCCTGATATTTCCTTTGTTTTTGGTATTTTTTGGTGGTATATGGAAACACCCCATGAAATCCATTGTAAATCAGCTAAAAGGATACTTCCCTATGTCTCTGGTATAGTTCAGCTCGGGATACATTACAGTTTAAAGGGACTCCTTTATTGTTTGGTTTCACCAATTAAGATTGGGTCGACGTTCATGATGATCAAAATTTTACTGCAGGATATGTTTTCATCCTTCGTTGTTGATTAATTGGGTTGGTTTTCATTGATGTCAACCCTTGAAGAAAGTCTTGTAGTAAATTTCGATAGCACAAAGGTTTGGGTAATTAACCTAAGTTTGTTTGATGGATAATGGTATGAGTTTTGATATATTTGTAGGAAAGAGTATTCTATATGTATATTAAATTTCATTCCATTTCCAGTGGTATGTGTAACATCACATAAATCCTCACGGTTAGATATTTATGGCCATGTGAAGTTGGAGAACCCTCACGAGTCATCTAGAAGCCCCAAAAGGTCAAAGTAGTCAAAGTGGTTGCAAACAAGAAATTATTTAAATAATAGAGTGAAGTGATAAGTATACTACAAGTCAATGTGGATACAAAATATATTATTTAAATAATAAAGTTAATGGAAAAATTACTAAGTGGTTAGAAGTGGATTAACCCTCAAATAAGGAAAGTGGGTTAAGATGGTTAGAAGGTAACTTAAATAATAAAGTGAAGTGATGAGTGTACTATAAGTCAAAGTGGATACAAAATAAATTATTCAAATCCTGAAGGTAATGGAGAAATTATTAAGTAGACAAGTGGTTAGAAGTACGTTAGCCCTAAAATAAGGAAATTGGGTTAAGATGGTTAAAAGGTAACCCCTTGAGGAAGCTACATGAAAGTACAAATAAGGGGCATGACTCTCTCATTTTAATCACACTTGAGAATATTGAATATATACAAGTGATTGAGGTAAACGAAGGATATATAAGACAAATTCATGGGAGGATAAGAGGGAAGGTGAAGTAAATAAGCTCGAAATTCAAGAGAGGATAAATTCTTTTGATGATGCTTTATAAGGTATGTTATTTATAGGTCATCTCACCATTTTCTCCATAACCTTTTTTCTATAATGATTCAGATTGTGAAATTAGGAGGTTGTTGAGTAAACATATTCATGTAGCTATGATAAAAATTGTAGGTTGTGTGTCATTGCATTTTTGCAGTTACACTCCGTGGAAAATAAGGTTTGTGGCTAGTCCTGAAACTAGTCTAAAACACATTTTCTGGGTAGAAATGTCATAACTTCTTCATAACATATCCCAATTCAGTAATACCAAATGTATTGTTTATAGTACAATATCTATTATTCTGTGTACCATTTTCATATTCATAAAACCAATATTTTGTGGAGGGAACGCTCTACAAGTTTGCTCTCTAGAATAATCCAGAATTCAACAAGGTATATAATTTTTTCTATAACTCCTTTTCTGAGAGGTTCCTAGTAGTGAAACCTGGAGGAATTTCATAAAAGACACTGAAGAACATTGTGCACTATTTTCAGATCTTTATTCATTATAGGTACATAGTTATGATTATTGCAAGTTAGGGTTGTTGACTAATCCAAAACTATTCACGTGAGACTAAAGTAAAATTTGATGAAAATGCTAGTTTCTTATTAAGGAAGGTTTTTAGGTATGTGATCATATACACCAGGTCTATTACAGAGTTACAAATATGATTTGGATTATCAAATTGATGAGGGATTTTGGTTGAGGTACATGTTGGGTACATGGTTGAGACACGTAATTGATGAGTTGGCACATACATGGGGTGTATAGTTGATGATGTTGGTACATATTGATGAGTCATAGTTTATGTTTATTTGGCATCATTTGTACACATTTGGTGCATGGTTGATGCACTCGTTGATGGTATAGGTTGAGGTACAGGTTCGTGTATGGTTGATGCACTTTTTTATGGTACAAGTTGATTACATGTTGTTTGGATAGGTTATTGTGACAACGTATTTGTACAATTTTGTTGCATGGTTCATGCATTTGTTTATGGTCCACGTTGAGGAATAGGTTGATGTATGGTACATGTTGTCGCGGGTTATTGGTACAGGTTGTTACATGTTGATTACAGTTTGATTGGTACATGTTTACAACAATATATCTCACAGTGATAGTGTGACAGTGGTTCCATCATTCTACTTCTACGTCAGGGTGGTTGGACGAGGCAAGGACATGTGGTTGTATCCACCTTTCGTTTTTATTTAGAGATCATAGGGGGTTGTATCCTCCTTCTATTTGTAGCCAGATAATTGGGGAGTTGGAGCTTCTCTTAGGTTGTAGACTGAGAAACTAGGGGGTTGTAGCCTCCTTCTAGTTGTAGCCATAGAATTAGGGAGTTGGAGCTTCCCTCAGGTTGTAGCCTGAGAAACTAGGGGGTTGGAGCCTCCTTCCAGTTGTATCTGGAAAATAAAGGAACTTCCTGCTTCCAATGAATTTAATTCTTAAAGACATACAAGAAAAAACATTATGTGGTTTTCTCCTACTTTGGGTTTCCACATAAAAACACCGGTGTACTGTGTATGTGTATGATTTCTCATTTGTTCATTGTTTATTTACTCTGCAACTATTGGATGATGATGCTAAATTGATATAAAACTTGCATTTTGTGGTTAAAAAGATTGAATTCTTCTTTTATTGATTCACCCCCCTCTTAGTAAGCCAACAATTGGTATCAAAGCAAGTTCCTTTAGGAAACAATTTAACCACTCGAAGGAGATCCTATATTATTCTGAGAATGGAGTACCATTGTTCAATGGTCAGAATGGTTTAAAGTATGTGATGTGGAGTGGAAGGTAGAAATTATTTTTACAGGAACAGGAAAATTATATTTGTCTATCAGTCGCTACAGGATATGATAGTTCAAAAAGGGAAAAGACTGCAGCCAAGAAGGAATTGAAGAAGAATAAAAAAATAGAAATGGATTTCATCTAGGAAGGATTACCTAATATGGTAAGAGAAAAGGTTGGTAAATATTCATCATCTAAAGAACTTTTGGATAAGTTACATGACATATATTCTTCACCCATCGCAAATTCAAAAAATGCGAAAGAAGATGCAGATACATATCAAGAAGAATTATGTTCACCATGTCAAATAGATTCAAAAGATGATAGTACATAATCAACAAAGGCATGCCATTTTTCTTTAATTGTGAAAAAGGAAGACATCTTGAAATATAATTCCATGAAGGAAATTAGACAAAAAAACTAATTGAAAAGGAAGACAATTATGAAAAAGAATTGATTAGTGCTTTAGATGAACTAAGAGAATAAAACAATTCACTCAAGAAATAATTAATGAAACAAAAGGAAAGTGTTCATGGTTTTTAAGAATCCCAATAGGTCATCGAGAACTTAAGAAGTCAGCTAGAAGAAGCCAGAAAGATAGAAGAAAATATTCAATATCAAAAGCAGTATTTGGAGGCAAACATAGAAGCACAGAAGGAAGAAGCGGAAATGAGAGAGAAGATATTGACATATCATCTTAAAAAAATAACTTACGATCTAAACCAGCTTGAGGCAGAGTTTGTTCAAGAAGAGAAAGGAATTGAAGAAGAATTAGTCACATTAAAAATTAAGCTTGAAGAAGAGAAAAGAATAGAAGAAGTCATGATCTCTTAGATAATGAAGAAAGAAGAAGAGGTTGAGAAGATTGAAGAAGAAGTTGTCACATTAAGAACTAAAATTGTCAAGCTCAACAAGAACGTTGAAGAGAAAAAAACATCCACATCATTTATAGAGAATGAAGAGAAGCACTCTAGGTTTCTAGAAAAGAAGAATGAAGAAAATAGAAAGAGTTATGCAGAAGTACTCAAAGGAAGGAATCATGGTCAACCAAAATCTAAGAAAACTATTGAGGATACATCTTCAAGAAGACCATCCATGTTCAAGCCACAAAGAAGCTTCAATCATGATCATGATCAGTCAAGGAAGAAATTCAGAAGGAATACACCACAAAGAAGATCATTCACTCCCAGGTATGTAAATTTATTTTATGGTCATTGTTTTTATTGTACTAATTTTGGAAATAAGGTTTCATATTACAGGGATTATGAAAGAAATGTTCAAGAAAGAAATGCCTATGTGGCCCCACGTAACATTGAATGTTACAACTGTCATAACTATGGATAGATAGCTAGTTATTGTAGAAGCATGATCGATAATTCCATGAAAGAGAACATTGATATCATATATAAGAAAGTATGGATAAGAAAACATGAAGAACAAGTGAACAAAGACCAAGTCCCAGAGATCGCTATATTGGAAATAAAACAAGATGAAGAAAATTCTACAAAGAAAAAGAAAGATGTCAGATATAGAAAGGTTTGGAAAATAACTGAAATAAAAGAAGGACAAGTTCAAGATATTGTACTTTCAGGCATTGTAGTGAGAGATAAATCTGCAGATAGAAGGAAAGAATTTAGAGCTCAAAGAGATGATGAATCTACCAATGAAGATGATGATGAATACACTTCATATCAGGAATTGTTTTGAGCCATATGGATTAGAGACTCCCAGATTATATGAATAATAGACAGGGCAAGTCTATGTGGTAGATGAGACAGACCAGAGAACCATCCTACGAGCAACTTATAGAGTTTGAGTAGACATATTTAGTGCATTCAGTTAGCAGAAGTACAATATGATAGATTAATCAAGTGTAGTAGTACTTCATGATAGTACAATGACATATGAGTCAAAATTATAGACATTTTTGTAGCAAAGTCTTGGTCATTATAGACAGAGATGGATTCCTAAGAACACAGTAGATGAGAGCATGGATTCCAAATTGATAGATATTTTTTGGACACATACAATGCATACAACAGTTCACATTCAAAACAGAGTAATGCTTAGAAACAACAATGACAAAACTCCCTATGAGCTATGGAAAGGAATTGCATACAACAACCTCTACATCAAGGTAACTCAAGGTAGTATTTTATTAATTGAAATTTATTTTGATGATATTTCTTTTGGAAGTACTAATGAGAGGTTAAGTCCGAAATTTTAAAAGGATATGAAGAATGAATTTGAAATGTCATTGCTCAGAGAACTATCCTTCTTTCTAGGTCTTCATATACATCATAGAAACCAAGGAATTTTTATTTCTCAAACTAAATATATCAAAGAAATGCTAAATAGGTTCAGAATGGAAGATTGCAAACTAGTTACCACTCCTATACAAACCAGTTGCAAGTTGAGAAAATATCATGATTCAAAGTTTACAGACCAGAGGAAATATAGGTCAATGATTGGTAGCTTACTATATTTGACAACATCTAGACCAGATGCAATGCAGGCAGTTGGAGAGGTGGCATGATTTCAAGCATCACCAAAGGAATCACATGTATTAGCAGTGAAGAGGAGTTTCATATATATCAAAGGAAAAAAAGAGATTGGATTATGATATCCAAAAGGAAAGGATCTATCACTTATTTCCTACACAGATGCAGATTAGGAAGGTTTCATTGATGATTGACGAAGCACTAGTGGAGAAACGTTCTACTTGGGTGAGTGTTTAGTATCTTGGCTAAGCAAGAAAAAGTCATCATTACCTTTATCTACAGTCAAAGTAGAGTATATTTCAGTAGAAGGATGTTGTACTCAATTTCTATGGATTAAAACAACTTTGATAGATATAGAGGTTGAGTATGATGATCCCATTCCAATCTATTGTGATAATACAAGATCCATTAGTATCTCAAAGAACCCAATGATGCACTCCAAGATGAATAACATTCCAATAATGTATCACTTTATACGAGAATAGGTTGCAGAGAAGAACATCAAATTTGAATATGTGGGCACAAAATAACAAGTGGAAGACATCTTTACAAAACTACTTCCAAGGGAATCCTTCGAGTATCTTCTCCACAGACTCAGAGTAATTTCTACTACAAAATGAATGCTATTGAATGTTGATATTTTATGCTTAGATTTACAGGAGGAAGCACCATAAAGAGAACATTTCAGGTTGGGAGATCAGTTTCAGGAAGAGTTCATTCAAGGGGAGCAACCCCAGATGGAAAGATATATTTTTCATTGATGACAAAGGGAGAGAGATTTATCATATGAAAAGGTAAATTCTTGGAGAAAGAGCACAGAGGCATGGTTCCAAGGGGAGCGATGGTCACAGGGGGAGAATGAGTGATATGACTTCATTATTTCATCAGAGTGTCACCATCAATGCTAAAGGAGGAGATTTTTGATTAATTGGGTTGTTTTTCATTGATGTCAACCCTTGAAAAAAGTCCGATAGAAAATTTCGGTAGCACAAAGGTTTGGGTAATGGACGCAAGTTTGTTTGATGTATAATGGTATGAGTTTTAATATATTTTTAGAAAATAATATTTTAGATGGATAGTACATGTCATTCCATTTCCATTGGTATGTGTAATGTCACATAACTCCTCATGGTTAGAGATTTATGGCCATGTGAAGTTGGAGAACCCTCATGAGTCATCTAGAAGCCCCAAAAGGTCAAAGTAGTCAAAGTGGTTGTAAAGAATAAATTATTTAAATAATAAAGTGAAGTGATGAGTGTACTATAAGTCAAACTGGATACAAAAGAAACTATTTAAATAATAAATTTAATGAAGAAAATACTAAGTGGACAAGTGGTTAGAAGTGGGTTAGCCCTAAAATAAGGAAAGTCGGTTAAGATGGTTAGAAGGTAATTTAAATAATATACTGAAGTGATGAGTGTAATATAAGTCAAAGTGGATAAAAAATAAATTATTTAAATAATAAATTTAATGGATAAATTACTAAGTGGACAAGTGGTTATAAGTAGGTTAGCCCTAAAATAAGGAAAGTGGGTTAAGATGGTTAAAATGTAACCCCTTGAGGAAGCTACATGCAAATATAAATATGAGAAAAGACTCTCATTTTAATCACACTTGAGCATAATGGATATATACAAGTGAATGAGGTAACCACAGGATATCTAAGTCAAATTTTAGAGGGAAGGTGAAGTAAATAAGGCTGAAATTAAAAGGAGGATTAATTCTTTTGGTGATGCTTTCTAAGGTATGTTACTTACAGGTCATCTCACCATTTTCAAAATAACATTTTTTATATAATTATTAAGACCATGAAATTGGGCGGACGTTGAGGAAACATATCCAAGTAGTTGTGATAAAAATTGCATCTTCTGGGTCGTTGTATTTTTGAAGTTACACTATGTTGAAAATAAGGTTTGTGGCTAGTCCAGGAACTAGTCCAAAAAATGTGTTTCGGGTAGAAACATCATAACTTATTCATAACAGATCCAAATTCATTAAGAAAAAATGTATCTGTTAGAGTACAGTCTATAGTATTCTATGTACCATTTTCATATCCATAAAAAAAATATTATGTGTGGGTCACGCTCTAGACGTTCTCTCTCTAGAATAAGCTAGAATTCAACAAGGTATGCCATTTTTTCTCTAATTCCTTTTCTGAGAGGTTCCAAGCAGTGAAACCTGGAGGAATTTCATAAACAAACTGAATAAAATTTTGTACTATTTTTAGATCTTTATTCATTACAGGTACATAGTTATGATTATTGCAAGTTAGGGTTGTTGAGTAATCCAAAACTAGTCATGTGAGACTAAAGTAAAATTTGATGAAAATGCTAGTCTCTTGTTAAGGAAGGTTTGTAGGTATGTGATCATATACACCAGGTCTATTACAGAGTTACAAATATGATTTGGATTATCAAATTGATGAGGTATTTTGGTTGAGGTACATGTTGGGTACATGGTTGAGACAAGTAGTTGATGAGTTGGGACATACATGACATGTATAGTTGATGATGTTGGTACATCTTGATGAGTCATAGTTTATGCATATTTGATGCATGATTTATACATATTTGGTGCTTGGTTGGTGCACTTGTTGATCGTACAGGTTGATTTATAGGTTGGTCCATGGTTGATGCACTTGTTTATGGTACAAGTTGATTACAGGTTGTTTGGACTGGTTATTGTGACAGTTTATTTGTATAGTTTTGGTGCATGGTTGATGCATTTGTTTATGGTATAGGTTGACGTACATATTGATGTATGGTACATGTTGGCACTTGTTATTGGTATAGGTTGTTACAGGTTGATTGAAATTTGATTGGTACTAGTTTACAACAGTATATCTCACAGTGATAGTGTGATAGTGGTTGCATGATTCTACTTCTACATTAGGGCTATTGGATGGGGCAAGGACAGGTGGTTGTAGACGAAGAACATAGGGGGTTGTAGCCTCTTTTTTCTTGTAGCCAGAGAATTGGGGAGTTGGAGATTCCCGTAGCCTGAGAAACTAGGGGTTTGTATCCTCCTTCTGGTTGTAGCCAGAGAATTGGGGATTTGGTTATTCCCTTAGGTTGTAGCCTGAGAAACTAGGGGGTTTGAGCCTCCCATTTTTAGCTAGAAAACAAAGGAATTTGGTGCTTCCAATGAATTTAATTCTTAAAGACATATAAGAAAAATCATTATGTGATTTTCTCCCGTTTTGGGTTTCCACGTAAAAAATTTGGTCTATTGTGTATGTGTATGATTGTTCATTTGTTCATTTTTTATTTACTCTACAACTGTTGGATGATAATGATACATTGATATAAAACTTGCATTTTTTGGTTAACAAGATTGAATTCCTCTATTAATGATTCACCCACCCTCTCAGTAATCCAACATGTATTCCAAAATTGACATATTTTTATCGAAACAAGATTCACTACATCCCATTCTGATCCTAATGTCTATACCCAAAAAGTAGGAAACCATCTCATCAACCTTGTTGTCCTTTATGTTGATGACCTTATCCTTAGGAGTAGTGACTCAAAACTTTTAAAGCATGTGAAAACCAACCTTAAGATGAAATTTGAAATGAAAGACTTAGCCGTTTTGCACTATTTCCTTTGCCTCCATTTTTTTTAAACCAATGAAGCTATTCTTCTTTCCCTATCTAGGTATGCTTGTGGCCTTATTCATTGCTTTCACATGGACGATTGTAAACTACCCCTTATATCTTCTAGTCTGGAGTCAATCTTACTCTCACCTATACTTCTCCCGGAGTTGATGCCACTATGTACCGTCAGTTAGTTGGTAGCCTTGTATGCTTCAATCATACCCATCTTGATATTTCCTTTGTTGTTGGTCTTACTTCCCAGTATATGAAAACACCCCATGAAAGCCATTGGAGAGAAACTAAAATGATACTTCTATATTTCTGTGGTACAATTCAGTTCGATATACTTCGGTATTTCCGTGGTACAATTCAGTTCGAGATACATTATAGTTTAGGGGGGCTCCTTTATTATTTGGCTTCACCGATTCAAATTGTAATTACGACCCTCGATGATCGAAGTTCATCACAGCCTTATGTTTCCAAAATTTCATTATTCAGATACACATGCTCACTGGACTGTGGTGAAGAAACAAACATGCTTTTAACAATGGAAGTACGGGTTCATACATATGATGGAGATAGTTCCTAGGAACTGGTACTTAGAGTTAGAAGTGTGTAGAGGAATGAAGAAATGGGAGGAGCTCATCCAAAAATTTAAGGTAACATTTAATTTTGAAGTTGAGTCACCTTTAGTTGATTCAGTCTTACAAATCATTAGAGGAAAATTGTTTATGGAAGGAGGACAAGTAGGAACAGTTCCTACATGTAGTGCACATAGAGAGTCTATAACAACTGATGAGTTGTTGGAATGTTATAACATTACCAAGGATGACAAAGAAAAAGAAGACCCAAGAAATATACAGGTATCATAAATAGAAGGGGATCATGACACAGTAAGTTTGGCACTTGAATCTAACGCATACACAAATCCAATAAGAGTGAGAAAAGTGAACATTGGAATGGAGGAGAAGCCAAAGTTTGCAAACATTAGGGATTATTGAAATGATGATACCATGGAAAAGATCACAGACCTATTGCATAAGTACCAAGATATTTTCCCAACCACCTTATCAGAGTTGAAATGGATAGTTGGATAATTGGGTGAGATGAATATCCCATTGAAACTAGATGCTAATATAGTAAGACATAGACCCTACATATTAAATCAAAAGTACAAGGAAAAAGTGAAAGTATAACTTGAAAGGATGATATAATCTGGTATAATTGAACCCGTCCAAGAATCTGAATGGATAAGTTTAATGGTGGTTGAAGAAAAGAAAGAAGGGGGTATTTGAATTTGGATAGATGTAATAAATTTGAATGATTCCTGCTTACATGACCCATTTTCAACCCCCTTTACATATGGAGTATTGGAAAACATAGGAGGAAAGGAGACCTACTCATTCACCAATGGTTTTTTGAAGATACCATCAGATAAAGAGTGCACCGAAAGATACACATAAGACAAACTTTGTGATGGAATGGGGAAGCTACTAGTACATAGTGATTTCATTATGATTAAATAATGCACCTGTTGTGTTTTCTAGAGTGGTTGTCGCATCCTTTAAGGAGTTTATTCATTAGTTTCTTGAAGTGTACCTAGATGATTGGACTATATTTAGCCTATTGAAATATCAAATAGAAACTCTAAGGTTGATGCTTGATAGATGTAAACAATATCAGATTTAATTAAATTTGAAAAAATGTGTTTTCTATGTAACATTGGGGATACTACTAGGTCATGTGGTATGAAATCAAGGGTTGTTGGTTGATCTGATCAAGATAGTTTTAATTATTAATTCTCCACCACCTAAATTAGTGAGAAATTTGATAACAACGTTGGGCCATATAGGTTACTATGGGAAATTTATTAAAGGCTATGCACAAAATACATCCCCAATGGAGAAGTTTTTTTTTTTTTTTTTT